>OY731403.1:60122161-60239690 GCA_963425845.1 Sphenostylis stenocarpa | reverse complement strand
AGACTTCGCATAGTCTTCACTCCGGACTCGGGCATCTCGACTAAAGGAACCGGGAAAAATGGGGAAACGAGAGGTCACGAGACATGATTGTGGCACCCTCATACAGGTTCGACCAACCTTGGCCATCCATGCTTACAAATTCTTTTGTAAACCCCCATGTAAAAATAAACCATCTGTTTATATCAATAAAATTGCCTTTTCCTTCTCTTTACCTACCTGTGTAAATGCCTCTATATTAACGAAATATGAGCATGCATAAAACAAGCAATTAGAGAAAGCATAAAAACAAAAGACGAACATCACCAACCAGGGCCATCCCAAGTAAAAAGTACAGGGTAGCCTGCTAGATTGAAAACCCGCAAAGGACGGTCTAGGCAAAAGATAAGGATTTCGTAAAAAGGAAAAAGCCCACACAAAGAATTAAAACCCGCTAGATTGAAAACCCGCAAAGGGCGGTCTAGGCAAAAGATAGGGTTAAAACAAAAAGTGCAAAAAGAATAATCACGAGAGAACAAAGAAGGAAAGTACCGGTCACTTTCTAAATGTCCTCAACTAAAATTGCATTAACAGCATCCACACACAAATAGTCGCACAAAAATGACTTTGTCAAAAGTAAAACAAACAAAAATACTATAGGAAAATAGAAAGCATTCAGTCTCATGCTTGCATACAACCAAAAGGGGGTATCCCGGTATGACCTCGCCGACCTTTTGCCTTCTTTTGCAAAAGCCAGCGTAACAAAAAAGAAGCTTAAAGAAGAAAAAGGCACACGCTCAATAAAAAGCCAGAATCCAAAATCGCGAGAAAAAACATAAAACCGCGAAAAAAGGCAGGATTAAACCAGCACCAATAAAAATTGACTACCAAAAGACGAACACAAAAAGAAAAGAACCCGACTAACCAGCAAGAGTCGGAGGATCACCACAAAAAATCAAAAGCAAAGAATCCCCAGCAACCAATGAAGCTGGATGAACAGCAAACCAGATTTCCGGCAACCCGGATAACCATTCCAGAAAGGTCCAAACCACAAACACAGAAATTACTCCCCAGTGAAGCCGGTGCATGGTCAGAATCAGTAAGTCGCCACCACGGCCAAAGGATCAGCTACCGCAAGATGGAGCATCCGGAGGCTTAACCACCAGATGGGGGTGCGTACTCATCAGGCCTTACAGAAGAGGGCTTACCAGACGGGGGTTCATACTCGTCAAACACCAGATGGGGGTGTGTACTCATCAGGCCTTACAGAAGGGGGCTTACCGGGCGAGGGTTCATACTCGTCAAAACCAGATGGGGGTTCGTACTCATCAGCCGAAGGGGTCAGCTACCGCGTCGAAGGAGCATCCCGGAAGCGCACAACACAACATTTCCCCAGAAGATCATCCGTCGCGAAGATGGAGTATCTGAAGGGTAACCGGGCAAGAGGGTCAACTCCTTTACCCTCTAGTCGATCACCTCGGCACAACAAGCCAACAGTCGACTAGTCAGGTAAAGGGGGGGCAGCTGTAGACCCCAAATCTTGCCCGGCCTCCAAATAAAGCCAGAAAGCTTCCTATTTGAAGACGGCCGAAGCCTAACAAGCCACTAGGAGAGACTATTAGGCCCTCGTACCAAGATAGGAAGGTTTTTGGCCCAAAAATAAAGTTTCTCGCCCTGAAGGGACGAGACCGCCGTCTGGAAGGACCAGACCGCTGTCTCGTCTCAACGCCAGGACGAGACCGCCGTCTCGATTTTCCAGACGGCGGTCTCGACTCTCGCAAAGTCGAGACGGCGGTCTCGACTCTCGCAAAGTCGAGACGGCGGTCTGGATTTTCCAGACGGCGGTCTCGATTCCTGCAAAGGTCGAGACGGCGGTCTGGGTTTTCCAGACGGCGATCTCGATCCCCTACATGGTCGAGACGGCGGTCTGGATTTTCCAGACGGCGGTCTCGACCTTGTCAGACGAGAACGGCGGTCTCGACCTGTCAGGCGCGAAAAACTATAAATAGGGGTCCTCCCCCCCTCATTTCCACACACAGAATCAGCATAACTCTCCCTTCTCTCTAGAATTTCTCTCTCTAAGAATCCCTCCGAGGCATTTCCGGAGTTTCTGAGCATCTTTAGGCCTAAACTGAGCGTTCTAAATCTTCTTTAGAATCCCTCCGAGGCATTTCCGGAGTTTCTGAGAGTTGTAGAGTGAAGGGTTTCCAAAACGCACCCTCTCTTTTTGAATATAAAAGCTTGCTTTGGAGGTGCACATTCTCTCTCCTTCTAATTTTATTGCTTTCAGTTAAATATATGCAATAGATACTAGGGCCATGTAGTCATAAAACTTAAATACCGCATAATAAAAAGGGTAAAAGCGCTACTTTCCAGTTTAATTATTTATTCAAATTAGCCGGCCTATCATAGGGATCCCGAAAGGGGCGTCGTAAAGGAACTAATACTTCCTTTACACGTAACTAACTCCCTTACCCAACTCTGGTTCTAATGACCAAAGTTGGTTTTCGAAAACCAACGCCTTTTAAAACCCCTTTTCCGATGTTTATGGTAAAAATATCGGTGGCGACTCCATAGAACCCAAAATAAATAAAGTCCTTGGGTTAGCCCGGTTATCGGACAACTCAAGGACACCTTTCGAAAACCTCGTCTCTAGGTTAGCCCGGTTATCGGACAACCTAAGGATGTTGTAACCACCAATAAAAAACGCGAAAATCAAAGAAGAGTCGAAAAACCATCGCGTCGCTCCGACCGCGCCCCCGTTTTCGGGGAGGCGGCGACAATTAGCCTCTAGCCAAATGAGCCTACCTTGAATTAATTCCTTTGATAGCCCCTTTGAGCCTATGTTTCCCTTTATTTCTTTTGAAGCTCATTAAAAGCCTTAAGTGAAAAACCATGATTACCTTAACCTTAGGAATTTTTGGAGCTTTGGAATTGTTTTGGGAATAAGTTATTGAATAAGTGTGGGGGTGCATTTTGTATTTCATTGGATGATGTACTTGGCTAGTTGGTTATCTCTGATGTACAGTTTTTGTGTTTTCCTTTTAGTGTATTTCATGTAGTTTAAAAAAAAGAAAAAAAGAAAAAAAAGAAAAAAAAGAAAAATTTAAAAAAAAAAAGAAAAAAGAAAGGAAAGTTGTGGTTGAGGCAAAAGACAATAGAGGAGGTTTGATATTAGAGGTTTGTTAAAGGTTTTTGGGCATGCATCTTGTGCTTATTTTTTACTTATTCCCCATTGCTCCTCTAGTTCCTCCGGTTCACGACTACTTATCCCATATGATATCCTCTACCTTGTCCCTACCCCCATTACAACCTGAAAAGACCTTTTGATCTTTTTGTGCATGTGCGTTGGGTGTTGAGTTTAGAGGCTTGCCAAGTCTATCTATTGTTTGCTTTTCTTGAGTATTTTGAGAGTATACAATAGCCTAGACACATGAGAGATACAGTGCATCTTGTGAGGTTTTGTCACTTTGATTCACCTTTTGACCTGATTGACCTCTTGCCAGGTTTTGAAATGCTTGGATGATTTCCATGAGTATCTGGTTCCTCTGACTCTTTATGTGTTGGATGTTGTCTACTCCTTTCTTTTCCCAGGATTCGTTAAGGATTGTGTAAATTTGTTTGTGCTTTGTGTGTCTTCTTGTTCCTGCTCCTTTTTGTTGTGTCACTCTCTTCGATGTCTTTGGAATTGCTCCTTGCTTTGCTTCTTGATTTTTCCCTGGAGTGCAAAAGGCTAAGTGTGGGGGAATTTGATGAGCCATTATTTTCCCGCATTTTCTTATCTTTATGTACTTATCTTAATTGGTGCATTGTGTTTAATTGTCTATTATTAGTGCATTTTCATTGATTGGGCTTCATTGGGTCAATAATTTAGATTTTAATTAATTTGAATCTATTTGATCTAATTTTTACTCATTATTAATTTTAGGACAGTTTAAAGCATTTTTGGGCTTGAAAAATTGGGCCAAATGTCATATTTTATTTTATACGGGTACTAATATTAGTTTACTATTTTATTTATCATTTTTTTCTACAGATCTCCAAATAACATGATTCTAAAATATTTATAAACTAGACACATTGAGCTTTCCACATGATCCAAAATCATTCAATTCAGAGCTAAATTGGATTTTACATCAATTATCCAAAATGGGTCAAGCGCACCAGGCTGGCCCAATAGACATGCTACAGTAATTTAAATTTCCTTAATTCATTAGACCTCCAAAAATAGTAGAAACAGTGGCTTTTTAAAGCTACCTCAAAAGGCTTTCAAAGGAGACCAAAATCGCTTAATTTGGATAAGTATTGAAAATACTGCACGTGTTTGAAGTTCATGGACCTGCACTGAAGCCAACTTATGATGTGTTTCATGGACTAGTTGAGCCCAAACCTCGATTAAGATTAGGGTTAGGGTTATTTATATAAGAGAGGTACATCACACGAAAAACAACACACAAGGACTGCGCAGCCACCACACAACCGCCTTTCATCTTCTGCAATTTATATTCAAGTTTGTTTACTCTTCTGTCATTATTTTTAAATTCTTGTTTCGATTTTAATTATGTTTCTTCTATTGCGTTTTCAACATTCCATGGATAGCTAAATCTTTGTATTGATTTTTTGAGAAGAATGCAAGTAGATCTTTGAGTTTTTATTCTTCAATTCCATTTTGTTTATTCTCTTAACTCTTCATCTTCTAATCTCAGTGTTGAATTATAATCTGTTTATGCTTCATAAACTGAAACTAATATCACAGTTTGCTTAATTCTGTGTTAGAGATGAGATTATGGGATGTATGCAATGCTTAATTGTATAAGGATAATTTGGGGTTAATCTTTGCTTAGTTGGTTAATTTCATGTTGGAATAAGGGTTAAGGAAAATTTGGGATTAATCTTCGCTTAGTTGGTTAATTTCATATTGGAACAAGGGTTAAAGCTAATTTGAGATTAATCTTTGCTTAGTTGATTAATTTTGAATATAATGTGGGATTTATCTTCGCTTAGTTGGTTAATTTCGAATTAATTTCGTAATCTAGGATAAGTGACACTGCATTAGAATCAGGAAATCAATTACATTTTAATTTGTTTTTAATCCGCATTTTTATTCTGTTTCATCTAATATTTTAATTTTGAAAAACTCCCTTTTTTTTGTTACTGTTCTAATTTTAAAAATTGATAAGCCTTGATAGAAATTCGTGGTCTGTAGGAGACGACCTAGGAAAGCTTCCTAGTACTACATTTATCTGTTTTAATTATTTGACTGAGTACGACATCGATCAAATTTAATTACGAGGTAGGGGTTTCCTGCAGAAAAGTTCATAGTAAGGGTAGGTTCTAACTGTCCTCACCAAGGCCAGGTACCCACGGTGTGCCCCCATTATAGGGTTCCCAGAGTCTCTCAGCCCTAAAACTATGTGTGGCACAAGTGCCTTATCGACGTCCTACAGATTGAGAGAGGAGGTTATCACCTTGAGTGGTGGCTTCTGACAACGACCTACTGGCTCTAAGGCCATTACCACGACCGATCATAAACACTACCCACTCTCTATATGTATTCACTCTTGCCCCCGGGTATAGAGGGACTGTTGTGTGCAAGGGTTTGTGTACAGTTTGTATTTCAAACAATTGCAGAAAATAAACAGACAACAGTTATTAAAGCCATAGAAGTAAAACATGTTAAACAAACAAAGAAAGGGTAGAGGCATAATTTCAAATCTACTATTTTTTAGATTATTCCATCATTAAATGGGATCAACTCTCTAGGCTTCCCCAGTGGAGTCGCCATTTGTCACCACCATCCCCATCCGCTAAGGGTGGGGAACCGTGAAGGCAGTCGGTTGCGATGCGATGGTTAATTGACTCGCGTTTTTTTGAAGTGTGGTCATCATTCTTAGAATAATCGTTAACCAAACTATCCCTAAGAATGAAGTTTTCGTAAAAGGGTTCTGGAGTCGCCACCAATGTTTTTACCATAAGCATTGGAAAAGGGAAACTAAAAAGGCGTTGGTTTTTAAGAAAACCAACTTTGGCCATTATAACTAGAGTTGGGTAAGGAGTTAGTTACGTATGGGGAAGGTGTTAGCACCCCACAACGCCCTTTTTGGGTTTCATATGATGGAATAATCTTAAAATAAAGACACAAAAATTATGCTTCTACCATATTTATTCATTGAAATATTTAAATAACTATCTACATGGCTCTAATATCTAATGCATACAAAGAAAAGCAGTAAAGGAAAGTGATAAAAGAGAGAATAGAGAAAGAACATCTGAAGCGAGCTTTTTATAAATTCTTCAAACTTGAGGACCCTTTTTGGCAGTCCTCTCCCTCTACAAAGACGCTCCTCTCTCGACCAAAAATAAAAAAAAGAACTCAACTCCCGAGTGTCTAAAAGATCACTCAGACTTTGGAATAATGCTTAGAGTCGTCTAGAAGTCTTAGAATGCCTTCTAGGTGAGAGGAGAGTGTGTGAGTGTGTGAAAAATGAGAAAATGAGGTCCTATTTATAGGGAAATGCGCCAGGAGGTCTAGACGACCGTCCATGGCTTAAAATAAGCATGGATGATCATCTGGTCATCATGGAAGACCGTCTGGTCATCATGGACGGGCGTCTAGGGCTTAATGATAAGCATGGACGGTCGTCTGGTCATCATGGACTGCTGTTCAAGGCCTTTTAACAAAATATCTAATTTTTATTTTCTCAGAAAACCCTCCTTATCCTAAACGAAGCCTAGTAAACACTACTAGAGGCCCTATGAAGCCTTATTCATCTTCATAATGGAGGATTTCTGGTCATTATTGTGAGGCCGGGCAAGATTAGGGGTCTACAGTTCTATTTTATTTTTACACTTCTTCGATTGCTCAATTTTCTTTTATGTCTTTATTTTCCTTTTTCCTTGTTTTCATTAACTAGCATTTTCGATATTTGCACATATGTATGTTCATTCTTCTTAGTTTTATGTTTGTTGGCCCTAAAACTATGTTTTCATTAATCGTTCATGCTTTTAGTAGGTAGGTACATATTAAACGTAACCCCCTATAGACCCCAAATCTTGTCCGACCTCAAAATAAGAACAGAAGACCTCCTATTCAAAGATGGACAGAGCCTAAAAGGTCACTAGGAGAGACTATTAGGCCCCATATTAGAGTAGGAAGGCTTGCTTGTACAAAAAATAAGGATTTTTGCCTTCAGGGGTCGAGATCGTCATCTCGCTTTTGGGGACCGTTGTATCGACCAATGGCAAGTCCAGACCGTCGTCTCGTTTGGCGAGACGATTGTCTCGCCACTTGCCATTGGCGAGACCCCCCTCCCGTTTGACGAGACGACCCTCTCGCCATTTGGTAAGTCAATATCGCCGTCTCGCCAAACGAGACCGCCGTCTCGCCACTTATTAAAGTCAAGACCACCATCCTAAATGCCGAGACTGCCATCTCAACCTTGCCAGTCGAGACCGACGTCTCGACCTGACAGGCACGAATCCCTATAAATAGGGGGCGCTCTCCCCTTCATTTCACACAGTTCTTCCACCTTTCCTCCTGCAACTTCTCAAAATTCTTCTTTTACAGCCTCTTCAAAGCATTTCTGGAGTTTCTGAGTGTTTAAGAAAGTCTTTATAGCGTTTTCAAGAGAGAATTCGACGTTGTAAGAGCGAAGGGCTGCCAAAACGCACCCTAATTTTTACGAGAATTAATCAAAAGCTTGCTCCGGAGGTTTCTTTACTCTCTCCTTCTCTTTTATTGTTCTTTTTACTTATATTAAATTGCGCAATAGCTATTAAGGCCATGTAGTCATCATTTTAATTCCGCAAATAAAAGGGTAAAAGCGTCATTTCAAAAGTTTATTAATAAAATAACTGGCCTGTCATAGGGAACCCGAAAGGGGTGTCATAAGGGAACTAATACCTCCCTTACGCGTAACTAACTCCCTTACCCAACTCTGATTTTAATGACCGAAGTTGGTTTTTCTAAGAAACCAACGCCTTTTTTTTCTTCCATTTTCGATGTTTCTGGTAAAAACTCTAGTGGCGACTCCATAAGAACCCTTTCAAATTTGTTCTTAGGTCAGCTCGGTTATCGGACGTTCTAAGAACACCCTTTCGAAAACCCCGCCCTTAGGTTCAGCCCGGTTATCGAACAACCTAAAGGCGTTGTAACCTCACCCATAATTAAACGCGTAAAACGGAAAGTCAGAACCATCGCGTCGCTCTGACCGCCTCTCTTGACGGTGGCAACACCCCCCATATTTCTTATGTTGCAAACAATAATCTCAAGATACTAGTCTTCCTCGGATTGACATGAGTTGACCACTCTACTACATTTAATTAGTATGGGAGAAACTTAGTTTTTTTTTTTTACCACTCCAATAGCGAAAATGTTGCATACAAAAATGCACTTGTAAAAAATGGCATCATTGTCGGAGAAGGCATTAGTACCATTATGTTATTTTTTGTCTTTTATATATAAATGAGTAAATAGATTTTTGTTCTTTCTTCCTTTTTCTTTTTAGGAGATTAATAGATAGTTTTTTTTTTCTTTTTAGGACTAGTTCTTTGTTAACAATTTTGATTTCCCTCATATCATTATAATTTGCATTGGTTATTTGTTTTGCAGTCTAGGCTATTTCATGTTTTATGACTGATGAACACATTTTATCAATAATTTTATTAAAATAATTTATATATATTTAGTATATTTTCTTAATTAATAATTAACATAGTTTTGTGACAATGAAATAAAAATATCTTAATATAAATTATTGCTTAAATTGTATATTTTTACTAATTATTTATTTTCTTTTGCTAGAATGATAAATTAAAAAAATTATAAAACCTATAATAGTGTAAAACTGCTCAGCAGCATCTCCATCCGCTCAACGGAATCAACTTCAAGGAAATCGCTCAGCGCTTTTTCATCCATTGAGTGGAATCAGTCCCAAGAGCTCTTCGTCTAAAAATCAGCAATCTGTTTAGCACTTTGTAATCTGCTGAGCGGATTTGAATCTGCTCAACGCTTTTGGATCTGTTGAGCATAATTCTTCCAGAGAACTCATGTAACTAATTTAACTGTAAATCTGCTGAGCAGATTAGTTGCATTTCAAATTTTGTAGAATGTTGTATTGAGTTCTATTTTGTAATTATGGGCCTTGAACGGGCCCTGAACGCTTCATATGCCTTTATTGTTGTATAAATAGACCTTTGTCCCCAAATCTTGCCCCGTCTCACAATAAAGAGCAGAAGACTTTCGTTCATAGATGGACAAGGCCTCGAAGGTCCCTAGGCATGCTTACTAGGCTCCATGTTAGAATAGGAAAGCTTTTTGTACAAAAAAAATAAGAAAGCTCTGCCCAGAAGCACGAGATGGCCGTCTCCTTTGGCGAGATGGCCATCTCGCCATTCGCCAATGGTGAGACCACCTTCTCGTTTGGCGAGACGACCGTCTTGCCATTTATGAGACGAGACTGCCATCTCTCCACTTGGCGAGACGACTGTCTCAACCTCAAAGTGGTGAGATGGCCGTCCCGAATGGCGAGACAGTCGTCTTGACCTTTGTCAGGCGAGATGGTCATCCTAGTCTGATGGGCATGAATTTTTATAAATAGGACCTTAGTTCAAGGAGGAAGGGATATGTTAAGAACCCAAAAATCATATAGCTCATACTCCAATACTTTGTATACTTGCTATTCTTGCTCCAGAAGTCCAATTCTAGCTCGGTTAAGCAGTTTCGGGTAGTTTTCGATTCAAGAGAGGAATACCTATGTAGAGTGTGGGGTTTGCCAAAAAGCGCCCTTTACAAGAATATACATAAAAGCTTACTTCGGAGGTTTTTACATCCCTTACTTTTTTTTTCATCGCTTTTATTACTCTCTGTGCATTAGTTATTAGGGCCATGTAGTCAATTATTTAAATTTTGCAATGAATAAATAAAGGTAAAAGCATAATTTTAATGTTCTTATTTTAACAATAAATAGTCCATCATAGAAAACCCGAAAGAGGCATCGTGGGTAAGCTAATACCTTCCTCGCACGTAACTAACTCCCTTACCTAACTTTGGTTGTAATGACCAAAGTTGGTTTTTCTTAAAACCACTGCCTTATTTTTTCCTTTTCCAATGTTTTTGGTTAAAATATTGGTGGATACTCTAGGACCCATTTATGAAAACCTCACCCTTAGAATAGTTTGGTTATCGAACATCCTAAGGGTGATGACCACACTTTTAAAACAAGAGTCGAATAAAAAAGACCATCAACTCGCTTTGACCACCTCTTTTGATGGCAACAATAGATGGCGACTCCACTAGGGAAGCTAGAGAGTAGATCCCATTTAGTGATGGACTAGTTTAATCAATAAGAACTCAAAATTGTGCTTTTACCCTTCCTTGCTTTTATAACATGATTTATTGTTTGGCTTTAATAACTGTTGTATGCTTACTTTATGCAATTGTTTGAAATAACAATTGTACACAAACCCTTGCACACAACAGCTCCTCTATACCTGGGGGCAAGAGAGAATACACATAGGGAGTGGGTGGCAAGTACGATCGGCCGTTGTAATGGCCTTACTGCTAGTAGGTAATTGCCAGAAACCACCACTCAAGGTGATAACCCTTTGTTTTCTGGTCCAAGAACGTCGAAGACTGGGAGACAAAGGGGACCCTATAATGGGGGCACCTTGGGGGCCTGACCTTGGTGAGAACAGTTAGAACCTACCTTTGCCAATGCACTTTTCTACAGGATACCCCTACCTCGTGATAAAACTTTGTTTGCGGATGAGTGAATTGTTTGTGCATTTGTTTGTTATATTTATTTGTTGCATAGCATAATCATACAACAATAAAAAATCTCCAAAAACCTTTTCATAATAAACACCCTTATCTCGGACAGTTCACATTTTAGCTAGCCTGGTTTTAGTTTCTTTGTAAGCTAAGTAGCCACGTGGACCTACAGAAGAGATGAGGGAATCTAAAACCATTATTTCATAATAACCACTGTCGTCGCCGTCAAAAGAGGCAGTCGGAGCGACGCGATGGTTTCTGACTTTCGACTTGCATTTTTAAAGTGGTGTTACAACGCCTTTAGGTTGTCCGATAACCGGGCTGGACCTAAGGACGAGGTTTTCGAAAAGGGTTCTTATGGAGTCGCCACTAACGTTTTTATCGAAAACATCGGAAAAGGAAAAAAGAAGGCATTGGTTTTAGAAAAACCAACTTTGGCCATTATAACCAGAGTCGGGTAAGGGAGTTATTTACACGTGGGGAAGGTATTATCACCCCCACGATGTCCCTTTCGGGTTCCCTATGATGGGCCGTTTATTTCATAAGTAAACCTTAAAATGACGCTTTTACCCTTTTATTTGCGAAATTAAAAAATAATGACTACATGACCCTAGCAGCTAATACACAGATAAATGTAAGGAAATAGCGGTAAAAGAAGGAGAGAAAGTATGAAAACCTTCGAAGCAAGCTTTCGTGATTAATATTCTTGAAATAGGACGCTTTTTGGCAATCCTTCACTCTACAACGTTGATCGCTCTTTCTCGCAACGCTATAGAATACTCTTTAAGAATACTAAGAAAACTCCGGAAATACTTCAGAGGGATTTAAGAGAAGAATTTGAAGAAGTTACAGAAGGAAAAGTTGGAGAATGGTGTGAAAAGAAGGGGAGCGCGCCCTCCTTTTATAGGGATTCGCGATTGTCAGGTCAAGCCGGCCGTCTCGCCTGGCAAGGTTGAGACCATCGTCTCTCCAAATGGGACGACAGTCTCGCCTTTGACAAATGGCGAGACGGCCGTCTCTCCAATCGAGAAGGTGGTATCACTTTGAAAAATGGTGAGAAGGCCGTCTCGCCAAACGGGAAGGCGGTCTCGCCATTGGCAAGTGGAGAGACAGTCGTATCGCCAAACGAGATGGTGGTCTCGCCATTGGCAAGTGGCGAGACGGCCGTCTCGCCAAACGAGATTGCGGTCTCGCCCTTTACTGATGGTGAGACGGCAGGCTCGACCTTCTAGGTGGCCCTCCCTATTTTTTCTGTACAAAAAACCTTCCTAATCTAAAATCGGGCCTTTTGGTCTATCCTAGGGACCTTTTAGGCCTTGCCTATCTTCGAATTGGTGATCTTCTGTTCTTTATTTTGAGACCGGGCAAGATTTGGGGTCTACAGCTGCCCCCCGTTCTCCCGACCATTTCACTATGGGCTAACGTACCATAAGGTGGATTGGTGGGTGAAGGAGTTAACCCTCTTGCCTGGCTATCCTCTAAATGTTCCTTTGATGCGGTAGCTAACCCTCGGGATGATGAATGCAGTCTGGTGCTATCTTCAGGATGCTTCCTTGCTGCAGAGGCTGACCCATCGGATGGTATTTTGTGAGGCTTCAGGATGCTCCTTTGATGCGGTAGCTGACCCCTTAGGTGGTGGTGAGTTGTATCTTCTGGATACCCTTTTGCAACAGGGTTGATCCTTGCGATGTGGTGGCGACAACTGTTCTAGCTCATGCTGTAGACCCCAAATCTTGCCCGGCCTCCAAATAGAGTCAGAAAGCTTCCTATTTGAAGACGGCCGAAGCCTAACAAGCCATTAGGAGAGACTATTAGGCCCCCGTACTAAGATAGGAAGGTTTTTTGGCCCGAAAATAAAGTTTCTCGCCCTGAAGGGACGAGACTGCCGTCTGGGAATACCAGACCGCCGTCTCGTTTCAGCGCCAGGACGAGACCGCCGTCTCGATTTTCCAGACGGCAGTCTCGACACTCGCAAAATTCGAGACGGCGGTCTAGGTTTTCCAGACGGCGGTCTCGATTCCTGCCAAGTCGAGACGGCGGTCTGGATTTTCCAGACGGCGGTCTCGACCTGCTGCCACAAACGAGATGGCGGTCTGGACTTTCCAGACGGCGGTCTCGAACCTGTCAGCAGAGACGGCGGTCTCGACCTGTCAGGCGCGAAAAACTATAAATAGGGGCGTCATTTCTCCCTTTTGACACACCCAGCTCTCCCTTCTCTCTAGATTTTCTCTCTCTAAGAATCCCTCCGAGGCATTTCCGGAGTTTCTGAGAGTGTAGAGTGAAGGGTTGCCAAAACGCACCCTCTTTTGAATATAAAAGCTTGCTTTGGAGGTGCATATCCTCACTCTCCTTTTTTTAAATTACTGCTATTTAATTTATGCAATAGAAACTAGGGCAATGTAGTCACATATTTAAATTCCGCATAATAAAAAAGGGTAAAAGCGCAATTTTCCAAGTTTAATTATTCACAAATAAAGTCGGCCTATCATAGGAACCCGAAAGGGGCGTCGTAAAGGGACTAATACTCCCTTTACACGTAACTAACTCCCTTACCCAACTCTGGTTCTAATGACCAAAGTTGGTTTTCGAAAACCAACGCCTTTTTTTTAACTCCTTTTCCGACATTTATGGTAAAAATATCGGTGGCGACTCCATAGAACCCAAAATAAATAAGTCTTTGGGTTAGCCCGGTTGTCGGACAACTCAAGGACATTTTTGAAAACCTCGTCTCTAGGTTAGCCCGGTTATCGGACAACCTAAGAACGTTGTAACCACCTATAAAAACGCGAAAACATAGAGGGTCGAAAAATCATCGCGTCGCTCCGACCGCCCTCTCTTTTGGGAGGCGGCGACAGATGGCGACTCCGCTGGGGAAGCCTAGAGAGTTGATCCCATTTAGTGATGGGCTGGCTTAAAAATAATTAAACCAAGAAAATAGTGCTTTTACCCTACCTTGTATTATAACATGCTTTATTGTTTGGCTTTCAAATAACTGTTGCTTGTTTATACTTATGCAATTGGTTGAAATATAAATTGCACACAAGTCCCTTGCACACTACAGTTCCTCCTATACCCGGGGGCAAGTGAGATAACCATAGGGAGTGGGTGGCAGGTACGGTTCGCTGCAGTTAGGGCCTTGTGCCCACCAGCAGTGATCGGAAACCACCACTCAAGGTGATAACCTTCCTCTTTTGGCAACAAGACCGACTCCGGCCTTAGTGCCGAGCATGGTTGGACTGACTGGAGAGTGGGGACCCTATAATGGGGGCACCTTGGGGGCCTTAGCCTCGGTGAGAACAGTTAGAACCTACCCTAACCAATGCACTTTTCTGCAGGAAAACCCTACCTCGTGATAAAAACGGAATCTCGCCTGTTCGGGGTGACTCGAATTGTGTGTGCATATGATTGTTGCATTTGTATGTTGCATAGCATAAACAAACAACAGAACAAAATCACAAAAAATATTTTACAAATAAACACCCTTATCTCTGACGATCCGCCTTTCAGCCTAGCCTGGTTTCGTGTTCTTTGTAAGCTAAGTAGCCATGCAGTTCCGACAGAAGAGATAAGGGACACTAAATATTTCTTTCGCATAAAGCTATATTTTATCTCGGACAGTCTGCCTTTTAGCTAGCCTGGTTTCAGGTTCTTTGTAAGCTAAGTAGCCACACAGTTCCGACAGAAGAGATAAAAGGCTATGAAATAAACAAATAAAAATACAAATAAAAATTCATTTTTCAAAGTTCACAAATAAGACCTGGTCCCAAGACATTGCATTCATAAAACATTCATATAGATAGTTTATTCTTCCAAAAAATAAATGCAAATACCATACATCATGTAGAAAAAACATGATAAAATAGCAAAATAAACACTCACATTCATACAATAAACATCATCTTCATCAAATCATACATTTTGGTTTTAGAAGATGGAGGGGACAAGTAGACAAGTGGGGAAGGTGGACATTCTCCGAAGCCATACTGAGAAGCTAGAGCGGCTTAGTGTGACGATGCCACCAGAGGTCCAAACGGAGTTTGAAAAATCCTATGGACGGATTTTAGACCTCCTAAAAATCAGTGTCGATCAAGTCTTTCTCAGGGTACTAATTCACTTCTGGAACTCAAGTCTGCGGTGCTTTGAATTTCCGCAGTTTGACATGGTGCCCACCCTAGAGGAGTATGAAACCATGTTGAAATGGCCCAAATCAGCCGGGGTCCATATCCGCCACGAGGCGTATACTCCTGCAGCACCAGTCGCTGCCCTTATTCATCTACCGTACAAACAAAGTGCCCTGATAGGAAGAGGGAACACCCAGGGATGGAAAGTATCAATGTTAGAAGACCACCTGTCCTACCTGGCTGAAAGGGCAGAGTGGGTTGCCTTCAATAAAACCCTGGCGTTATTAATCTTCGGGACGATCCTATTCCCCTTCCATCTCGACACGATCGATCAAGCTGTCATGGACGCTTTCTTCGCTTGGGACGTGAACTCGAAGAGTCCCCTGCCTGCTATTCTTGCCGACACCTTGCTCTCGGTAGATTTCTGCCGTCAGAAGCAAGGAAGAACACTCCGCTGCTGCTCTTCGTTGCTTTATGTGTGGAGCATCACACATCTTTACGCCTCCAGCCACATGGGGATATTCCCCGATCCTTTGAGAAGCTTCTCCAAGATCCCCCTCCAACGACGTCTGACCATAGAATGGAGGGACGAGTTAGAACAAAAGAATGCCAACAACATATCTTGGGTCTGCCCTTGGTTCCGACCCGGCCCAGTTCTCGTTAGATGCGGGAGCTACCCGAATGTACCCTTGATAGGACTCAGGGGTTGCATAGCCTACTCACCTAGAGTAGCTATGAGACAACTCATGAGGACTCAAACTATTATCTCCCGAGGGGAACTCGGAGGACTGTGCTTCTTTGGAGACCCATGCACAATCGCCGACTCACTGACTATGAGGAAAGCATGGGAGAAACCAGTCTACATGGGAGACAGAGAGCTTGGAAAAGCTTGGGTGGCTGTCACCAGTGACTATGAGGCATGGAGAAGAAGAAGAGAGATGGCTAGACCATCCACCACATCCGCGCCAATTGCCAACCACGAAGAGCTGCAGGCACAAGTCAATGCCTTGACCCAGAGGGTAGAGATAATGGGAGCTCAGATACGGGCCCTTGAGGAAAAAGAACAAGCCTCTATCCTCACGATTGACGGTCTACAGAGGCAAGGCAAGAAAAAGGATCATGAAATAGAGCGCCTCAAGGACCAATGTGGTGACGCTAACGAACAAGCTATCCGAGCGTCCAAATCCGCCAGAACTAGCTCGGATAGCCAACTACAGGAGATAACGGCCAAAACAGCACACCTTGAGGCGGAATCAGCTCAGCAGGCTCAAACAATCCAGGAGTTGTCAGAACAACTCCTCCAGGCTCGGCTAGACCTCCGCCAGGAGCGAGAGAACAACAGAAAACTCAGCCGAGGCATCTATGAGCTACGCATTAAGGAGAAAAGCGGGCTAGCTCAATATGACCAAATGCTACAAGAAAAGGACCGAGCTGTTGCAAGGCTCGATGAACTAGAAGCCTTGGTCATACATCAAGAAGCGAAGATCAAGGATGCTCAGCAATACAGCGAAGAAATGAGCCAAGCGATCCATAAGCAAAGCGAAGCGCTCGCTCACCATGTCCGGGAAGCCGAAAGAGAATTACAGAGGAAACAAGACCCACCTGTGGGTTTCTTTAGGCTTTTCCGCTTTTGTCAAAAGACGCTTCATAGTATGGAATAGGAGAATGTACACCTTCCAATGAATCAATGAAATCTTTTTTATTCAACAGTTGTCTACTTGCATACATGTACATACATTTGCATATTTAATTTCCCCTCCTTCACGCTTAATAAATAAGATAATAAAAAGGAAGGATTAACTAACACGTCTTCCAACTCAGAAGAATGGAGAGAAAGCCACTCCTAATAAAGCTCACCCCGACGGTCGAATCATCGCAAGAGGAAAATAAACCTCGGCCGTTGATCCTCAAAAATAAAGAAGAAGGGGCAAGGACGCCAGTACGACTATTTATGCCATGTCCTTTCCCCTACGAGTCAAATAAAGCTGTACCATGGAGATATGGAGAATCTTCACCAATAAAAGAAGAAATAACGAACATAGCCGGCATTGGGGGAACAACTAGAAGTGGAAGAATCTACTCCCCCAAGGACACACAGGAAGATGTCCTCCAAAATAAAGGAAAAAATAAAAAGACCGAAGACGAAAAAGAAAATAAAGAATCCAAGGAGGAGATAGAGGAATTACTCCAATTGATAAGACAAAGCGAGTATTCCATTATTGACCAGCTCAATCGCACACCTGCAAAGATCACGTTGCTATCTTTGATAATGAGCTCGGAACCCCACCGAAACGCCCTGCTGAAGGTCTTGAGCGAGGCGCACGTACCTCACACAATATCCCAAGAGAAGGTCGAGAGGATCGTCGGTCACATTACGGCAAGCGATCACCTCGCCTTCACAGAGGAAGAACTCCCTCTCGAAGGGTCAAAGCATAACAAGCCTTTGCATATCTCAGTCAAATGCAAGGAATACCTCATCGCCAAAGTTCTTGTGGATAACGGGTCGTCCCTGAACGTGATGCCCAAGTGCACACTGGATAAGTTGACTATCCAAGGAACCCGTCTGCGCCCAAGCAGCACCATCGTTCGAGCCTTCGATGGATCAAAACGAGAAGTAGTGGGAGAAATCAATTTGCCAATTCAAGTGGGACCCACTATCTTCGACGTCGATTTCCATATAATGGACATTACTCCAGCATACAGCTGTCTCCTCGGTAGGCCTTGGATTCATGACGCTAAGGTAGTACCTTCGACGCTCCACCAGAAAGTCAAATTCATAGTGGATGACAAACTGGTCACGGTCCAAGCAGAAGACGATATCCTGATCAGTGGACCATCCACCCAGCCCTATGTGGATGCAGCCGAAGAGGCCCTTGAAACGTCTTTTCAAGCGCTTGAAATCGCCAGCATAGAGCGACTTCCCAGAAATACAAAAGTAGCCCGCATGATGCTGAAGCATGGCTACCATCCTGGCCAAGGACTGGGGGCAGATTCCCAAGGAATAAGGGAACCTCCAGAATTCAAAGACAATCCTCATAAGTATGGCCTAGGATATGACCCTTTCAAGAGCCGAACAAAAGGGAAGTCCGCCCTTCGCACACTCAAGCAGATTTTCCGAAGTGGAGGGGTGCAAGCGTCAAGAGCCACTCTAGTCATTAGAAAATCTTTTTCTTTGTTTAAGGGATGTAAACCCCGTGATTGTTAGAGACTATCCCCCGGGGCGAGCCCGACCCCCGGGCATTGCAGGGCACATATTCCTTCATTAATTAAATAAGAATGATACTTTCTATCTGCTTCTCTTCTTTCTACTTTTGACTGGACCACATAAATAACCCTGTCTAAGTAAACAAAAAAAAAAAGAAAAAAAAAAGAAAGAATAAGAAGCGCTTACAAATAATCAAACCTTCACCATTGCTATCATTATCAAGACAGCTGATTAGAAGCACATAAAAATAAAGACTTCACCTAAGCCATAAAGAAAGTCACGCTTCGCCAAAACTGTGAACAAAAAAAAAAAACAAAAAAAAAAGGCCCAGAGAAGCCAAAGGCCAAAGAAAAGGGCAAATTACCCGGTAGGAAACCCACCAAGGGGGCTACACAAAAGTTAGGGTCGACCCGGTAGGATACCCGAACAACAATAAAGGGTAGCCTAGGCAAAAGTTAGGGTTACAAATAAAGGTTCGCTAGGATTTCTCCGAAATTTTACAAGAGAGAAAACCTAGACAAAAGTTAGGGCCAACACACAGTATCCTAGTTCGAAAACCCGCAAAGGGCGATCTAGGGAAATCAGCTAGCTATTTAAAAAGCGATGGAAATAAAACCAAAAGCAGCGCAAATACAAAAAAGGAAAAAAAGGAGAATGTTGGCTTAGACAAAAGCTTAAACACTCAGGCCTAACCCTTAGCCAACCATTCTTACAAATTCTTTGTCAATAAAAATCAACCCTCTAAAACACAAACTATTGATTTTTACCCTTTGCTTCTTTTCTCTTGACCCTCACGAAAATATTCTAATAATTAATTTGGGAATATGGAGGCGTATAGTCAACAAGAGGATTGAAATCCCTAAAGCAAGGAAAAAAGGACACTACATGACAAAAGTGCTTTACAAAAGAGAACAAAAAGAAAGAAACTGCTCTTCGATCACAAGAAGTCTGGCATGGTACAGCCAAAAGACAAGTACAGCAAATCAGAAGGCTTTCAGTGCAACAAGGCACGTTGGTTAAATCCTTCTGAAATATTAACCAAAGTAGGCATTATAGGACATCAAACATGAAAACATTTGCATGCATAAAATGTTTTTGAACCAGGTCCTATTTCTTATTAAAAAAAAAAAAAAATCCGCAAATTCGAGACCGCTGTCTCGTTTCGTTGACCAAACGAGACCGCCGTCTCGAGAAACCAGACCGTCGTCTCGACTTAGGCAAAGTCGAGACCGCCGTCTGGATTATCGAGACCGCCGTCTCGATTTGTTGACCAAACGAGACCGCCGTCTCGCTTTTCCAGACGGCGGTCTCGACCTGAAAAAGAACCTATATAAAGGGGACGCGCGGGATGGGTCTCCTCACACTCCTCCTTGCTCCCTAAGCCCTCAGAACCTCTAAAGCTCTCATATTTTTGCTCCTCCAAGCCTCCCTTGCTAAAAAATGTTCAGTAGAAGCGGCTCCAGGAAGAGAAGGGCAACCGCTGGTGCTAGCAGCTCAGCACCACCACCACCCCCAGATCCTTCTCAGCTTCAACCACAGCACCAGGCCCGCCTGGACAACCTCAGAAATTACCAGTGGCACTCCCTGCTAACACTAGACTTTGCCATCTTGGCCGAGTTTGGATGGGAAGAGGACGTAAGAGCCCACATTGACAACATTGGGTGGGGCTTCCTGCTACAACCCCCACCCACATACGTGTACCCCCAAGCAGTACACGAGTTCTTGGCCTCAGTCTCCCTCGTTGAGATCCCCTCCATGGCCTCGGGCATGCAGCCCACCAAGATGGTCAACTACTACATGGGTGGGCAGTACCATACCACTACCCTGGAGGAATTCAATGTATCCATTGGATTCATCCGGCCCGAGGAGGCCCTAACCCGGGAATACCGAGAGGCCATCTGCTCTCGGCCCACCCATCTCACCTCCGCAGATATGTGGCGGGACCTCACAGGGGCGACCACACTGCCCACCTTAATGAGGGGATCCGCACTACAACCGGCCCTCCGCATCTGCCACAAGCTGCTGGCAGGCACACTCCATGGGAGGAAGGAAAGCCAGGGTAAGATATCCCTCCCTGACCTCTTTGCTCTCTACTGCATGCACTAGAGGCGGCGCTGCAATCCAGGGTACTTCTTCTTGAGGGCCCTGAAGGACTTTGGGAGCAGATCCACGGGAGCCATCCTCGTAGCTCCCCTCATCACCCCTCTGGCAGAGAGAATGGGGTGCCCTGGCCGGGAAGAGCTGGCCCGCAGCCTCCGACCTGAGCCCATCAACGGGTCGATGCTGGTCAGCATGGCTGATACGCCAAGGAAGTCAGTTCGCCCTGCACCCCACCCTGGACTTTGAACTGGACCTCCAGGGAATAGTGGCGATGTAGGATGTGCCCACATCCCCTAGCTCCCAGCAGCAGCAGCAGCAGCAGCCACCACTGTACACAAATGACTTCGCTGGCATGCACCAGCATATGGACTATTTGAGCCAACAATTCAGCCAGATAGCAGTGTGGCGAGAAGAGCAGACCCAGTGGCAGCAGACCCAGGATGCTCGCATACAGGCCCTTCAAGAGGGCCAAAATGAGATCCGCCAAGAGCAGCAGAGGATGCGGCAGGAGTGGACGGCGTACCAGGAGGATTACAACGATGAAATCCAGGAACAAACCGACTTCCGCTACAACATGTATAAATATTTTCCCCACCGCGCCCCTTCTGTTGACGATGACTCTTAGGGATTGTACGGGTTAAAATAAGAGTTGCTGTAATAAAATTTCCTATGAATAAAATTTTATTTCCCGCATTCTTTGCCTTTCTGCAAAAGCCAGCATAACAAAAAGAAGCTTAAAAAGGAAAAAGGCACACGCTCAAGAAAAAGCCAAAATCCAAAATTGCGAGAAAAAAGAAATAAAAACCACGAAAAAAGGCAGGATTAAAAGACTACCTCAACCATAAAAATCGACTACCAAGCAAAAGTCAAGCACAAAGAGAAGACCCGACTAACCAGCAAGAGTCGGATAACCACCACAAAAAATCAAATGAACAAAGAATCCCCAGCAACCAACAGAAGTTGGATGAACAAACCAGCTTTCCAGCAACCCGGATGACCATTCCAGAAAGGTCCAACCACAAAAACACAGAAAGTTACACTCCAGAGAACAGGTGCATGGTCAGAATCAGTAAGCTGCCACCACGGCCAAAGGATCAGCTACCGCAAGATGGAGCATCCGGAGGCTTAAACACCAGATGGGGGGTGTGTACTCATCAGGCCTTACAAAAGGGGGCTTACCGGGCGAGGGTTCATACTCGTCAAACCAGATGAGGGTTCGTACTCATCAGCCAAAGGGGTCAACTACCGCATCAAAGGAGCATCCCAGAGGAGCACAACACAACATCTCCCCAGAAGATCATCCGCCACAAAGACGGTACATCCGAGGGGAAACCGGGCAAGAGGGTCAACTCCTTTACCCTCCAGTCGATCACCTCGACACAAAAGGCCAGCAATCGACTGGTCGGGTAAAGGGGGGGCAGCTGTAGACCCCAAATCTTGCCCGGCCTCCAAATAGAGTCAGAAAGCTTCCTATTTGAAGACGGCCGAAGCCTAACAAGCCATTAGGAGAGACTATTAGGCCCCCGTACTAAGATAGGAAGGTTTTTTGGCCCGAAAATAAAGTTTCTCGCCCTGAAGGGACGAGACCGCCGTCTGGGAATACCAGACCACCGTCTCGTTTCAGCGCCAGGACGAGACCGCCGTCTCGATTTTCCAGACGGCGGTCTCGACACTCGCAAAATTCGAGACGGCGGTCTGGGTTTTCCAGACGGCGGTCTCGATTCCTGCCAAGTCGAGACGGCGGTCTGGATTTTCCAGACGGCGGTCTCGACCTGCTGCCACAAACGAGACGGCGGTCTGGACTTTCCAGACGGCGGTCTCGAACCTGTCAGCAGAGACGGCGGTGTCGACCTGTCAGGCGCGAAAAACTATAAATAGGGGCGTCATTTCTCCCTTTTGACACACCCAGCTCTCCCTTCTCTCTAGATTTTCTCTCTCTAAGAATCCCTCCGAGGCATTTCCGGAGTTTCTGAGCGTCTTTAAGCATAGACTGAGCGTTCTAAATCTTCTTAAGAATCCCTCCGAGGCATTTCCGGAGTTTCTGAGAGTGTAGAGTGAAGGGTTGCCAAAACGCACCCTCTTTTGAATATAAAAGCTTGCTTTGGAGGTGCATATCCTCACTCTCCTTTTTTTAAATTACTGCTATTTAATTTATGCAATAGAAACCAGGGCAATGTAGTCACATATTTAAATTCCGCATAATAAAAAAGGGTAAAAGCGCAATTTTCCAAGTTTAATTATTCACAAATAAAGCCGGCCTATCATAGGGAACCCGAAAGGGGCGTCGTAAAGGGACTAATACTCCCTTTACACGTAACTAACTCCCTTACCCAACTCTGGTTCTAATGACCAAAGTTGGTTTTCGAAAACCAACGCCTTTTTTTAACTCCTTTTCCGATATTTATGGTAAAAATATCGGTGGCGACTCCATAAAACCCAAAATAAATAAGTCTTTGGGTTAGCCCAGTTGTCGGACAACTCAAGGACATTTTTGAAAACCTCGTCTCTAGGTTAGCCCGGTTATCGGACAACCTAAGAACGTTGTAACCACCTATAAAAACGCGAAAACATAGAGGGTCGAAAAACCATCGCGTCGCTCCGACCGCCCTCTCTTTTGGGAGGCGGCGACACATGCGCTGAGTGAGAAACCTCAGGATGCTCCTTTGATGTGGTAGTTGACCCCTTCGTTGATGAGTACGAACCCCATCAGGTTAGGTGCCTCAGGATGCTCCTTCGATGCGGTAGCTGACCCTTTGGCTGTGGTTGCGGCTTACTGATTTCGATAATGCGCCGAGATTTTAAATGCTTTTTTTTGGTAGATTCCTTCGGTGTTCCGGGGATCTTTCGACTTTTCTGATAGTCATTCAGCTTGTTAGTTGCTGGGAATTCTTTGTTTTGATCTTTTGGTAATTGTCGTCTGACTTTGTTGGTTGTCGGGGATTTTGTGGCTGTCTTAATTGTCTTGCTAGTTTGCCTTTCTTTTTAAGAAGATGGTGGCTAGTGTTTCGGATTTAATCCTGCCTTTTTCCGCTATTTATCTTTTTTCTCGCGATTTAGATTTTTGGCTTTTTCGGCTTGAGTGTAAGTCTTTTTACTTTTTAGTTTCTTTTGTTACGCTGACTTTTCATAAAAAGAGTAAAGGCAGATAAATTTATCAAAAGAATTTATTCATATTCAATAAAATTTGTACAATGTTTATTTTGATAATGTCCCTAAGATGGCGGCAGGCTTGAGCCTGGAGATGACCCAGGAGGGGGAAACTGCCGGAACATATGCCTTTGAAATTCCTCCTGGCTCCGGATTGAGTTGAGCTGATCCTGTTTGATCATAGCCAAGTCCTGTCTCATCCCTTCCTATATCTGGGCGAAGGTTTCCAGCCGTGTTTTGAAGACGTCTTGTCTTAAGGACATTTGGTCCAACTGCTTTTGTCGTATATGTTACGGTTTACACCAGCGAAGTCGTCCCCGTACTACTGCTGTTGTTGTTGCTGCTGGAGTTCCGGGGGCATCAGGATATCCTGCATCACCTCCAAATATTGGATATCTAGGGTCATGGCGAGCGTAGGGTGAGGGGCCATCTGGGTCCCGTGCCGAATGAGCATCCCCATGCTGACGAGTATGGACCCGCTGATATACTCGGGCCGGAGAGTGGAGGAGATGTTCTCTCCGTCGCGACACCCCCACTTTTCGGCCAACGGGGTGATGAGCGGACCCATGAGGATGGCTCCTATAGGGCGACTCTCGAAGTCCTTGAGGGCCTTCAGAAAAAAGTAACCGGGATTGCACCGGCGCCCATGGAGCATGCAGTGTAGTGCGAAGAGGTCAGGGTGAATAACCTTTCCCTGACTTTCCTTCCGCCCATGAATGGTTCCCGCTAGCAGCTTGTGGCAAATGCGGAGAGCTGGGTTAAGTGTTGACCCTTTCAACAGGGCCGGCAGAATTCGCGACCCGGTGAGATCTTCCCACATCTCACCGGTCGTGAGGGTAGTTGGCTGCTCACAGATGGCCCCTTGATATTCTGGGGTCATGGTGTCCTCGGGCTGGACGAAGCCAATGGTGACGTTAAACTCGTCCAACATTGTCATTCGGTAGGCCCCATTCATGTAGTACGAGACCATCTTGACTGGAGGGATGCCCGGGATCATTGTAGGCAGCTTATTCATCGTAATGGAGGCAAGAAACTCCATTACGGCTTGTGTGTACATGCGGGTGGGGGGAGGCTGGAGGAGGAAGTCCCAACCAATGATTTTGATATAACCTCGCACGTCATCTTCCCATCCAAATTCAGCCAGGATTTGGAAATCCAACCTTAGCATGGGGTGCCAGGCATAATCTCTGATATGCTCAAGCCTGGCCAGGTGTTGTGGCGTTAGCTGAGTTGGGTCTAGAGGAACTGGGGCTGCAGATGTACTTGGACTGGAACCCCGTCCTCTCTTTCTGGATGAGTCACCTCGATGCATTTTGATAAAAATACTCAAGAATATAGAAGAAAGTGTAGAGAATGCAAGAGTAGGATGCTCAAAACCAACCCCCATGCCCCCTTTATATAGGATTTTCATCTCTGGTCGAGACCGCCATCTGGGATTTCAGGACGGCGGTCTCGATTCATCGAGACTTGGGACCGTCGTCTGGAATTTTGAGATGCCGGTCTCGCCACTGACCCATGACGAGATGACCTTTTTGTCATGTGAGAAGGCAGTCTCGCTTTTGTCAAATGGCGAGACGACGATTTCGCTTTTTGGAGGGTTTATTTTTTTAAAAGTATAGGACCCTTTCAAAAACATTTATGCATGCAATGTTTTCATGTTTGATGTCCTACAATGCTATTTCATTAGTTTTTCAGAAGGATTAACTGGTGTGTCTTAGGAAGATGGAGGCCTTCTGATGTTTGTTTCTCTACTGTACTGGTTTGTGCCATTCTGGACTTATCGTGACCAAAGAATGACTTTTGGTTCGGAGAGCATACTTTGCCATGTTGGTGCACTTTTTCCTTACTTTAGGGATTTCAATCCTCTTGTTGATTATACGCCTCCATATTCCCAGACTAATTGTTAGAATAATGTAGTGAGGGTCAAGAGAAGAGAAGTAAGAGGATAACTTCAATGACTTGTGTTTTAGATGGTTGATTTTTATTGAGAAGGGGTTTGTAAGAATGGCTAGCTAAGGTTGGTCCTAAGTGTTTAAGCTGATGTTTAAACAAACGTTTTTCCTTAAGGATTTGCGTCTTAGCCTATTTCCATTGCTTTTATGACTGATTGATTTCCCCAAACCGCCCTTCGGGTTTCCAGAATAGGATATTGTGTTTTGGTCCTATCTTTTGTCTAGGTTCCTTTTTTCTTGTTTTGGGAATCCTAGCGGACCTTATTCTGTAACCCTAACTGTTGCCTAGGCTACCCTTTATTTTTGTTCGGGTTTCCTAGTGGGTTGACCCTAATTTCTGCGTAGTCCCCCTTAGTGGGTTTCCTACCGGGTACTTTGCCCTTCCTTTTTTGGCCTTCGACTTCTATGGGCTTTTTCTCTCTTTTATTTATTTTTACACAGTATTGGCGAAACACGGCTTTATTTATAATGAGGTAAAACCTTGTTTTGTGCTTCTAATCAATCAGCTCGATTATTATGGCGATGACACGTTTTGATTATTTGGACGCACTTTTCTTCTTTTTTCTTTTTTCTTTTTTCGTTTGCTCAAACATGGTTATTATGAGGTCTAGACATGAAATAGCAAGAAAAGAAGCGAATGGTAAGAAATGTATTCTTTATTAATTAGTAAGGGAATAGTGCCCAAAAGATGCTCAGGGATCGGGCTAGCCCTGGGGGATAATCTCTAACATGTTAGAAAAGTAGGCTTAGATCAAGAGGGGGTGAATTGATCTTTGAAAGATTTTCGCAAATTACAGATTATCTATTCCAAAGATTAAGAGTTCTGACCAATTCTTGAATCAAACAAAACAATCAATCAAAATAAAGGCAACAACAAAATTAAAGAGAGAAAGGTTTAGAAAGATACAACCAAGATTTATACTGGTTCACCCAATCCCAGGGCTACATCCTATTCCCAACCAAATTCCAGTTGAGTTCCACTAGATTGAATCTTTTACAAATTACAATTCCAATCACACACCCAATCTACCACAAGAACCAAAATTCCAGTCCTTGCACATAAATCTTCACCAATAACCAACTTCCAGTTCTTGAACAACCCTGCAGCCAAATTCTAGCCACAAAAACCAGTGCCCACACTTCCAGAACCCACAATACAGTAAAGAAAAGTAAAGAAACAAAGAGAAGAAACTAGAACACTCAAACCCGGTTGATGCAGCTCTACAGAATGAGTTTCTTCACCAAAAGAATGCAAAAATTGCCTCAAGAAAGAACTTCGAAAAACTTCACAAAACTTGCGCGATTCTTTCTTGAAAGTAGCACTTACGATTGCTTGATTGATTGCTCAAAGATGTGTTTTAAAAGACTCAAGCAATCCTTTTTATATAGAAGATTGTTGAAACTGCTGGTTTAATTAATCTATTAAAACAATCTTTTAATCTGTTAAAAGTCTTGAATTAATCTGTTAAAACTTCTTTTAATCTGTTAAAATGTTCTTGATCATTTTCCAGATTTGTTTTAACTGATACAACAACGTTTATATCAATTAAAACACTTTGTAAAAAATCCCTTCAGTTGTTTTAATCGATTAATTCGTCTTTTAATCGTTTAAAATAGTGCCAAATGTTTCCATAAAACTTTCTAAGTGATTTTAACTGATAACAATCTGTTTTAATCAATTAAAACACTTTAGAAAAAATATCTTAGTTGTTTTAATCGATTATTTCGCATTTTAATCGATTTGAATTCTGCCCAAAAAGTTCATAAAATTAAGTTATTTTAACTTATAACAGACTTGTTTTAATCGATTAAAACACTTTGAAAAAAAAACTCTTAGTTGTTTTAATCGATTAATTCGCATTTGCATCGATTAAAATACTGACAGAACATCTTTCAAAACACTTCAAGTTATTTTAATCGATTATTTCAAACTTGTATCGATTAAAATTCTACCAGAACACTTTTCAAAATATCTTAAGTCATTTTAATCAATTATTTCGATTCTACATCAGTTAAAATACTGGAAGAAGGTTTTCAAAAACTCTTTTAATGAAAACAATCAATTATTTTGAAGACATATCAATTAAAACAATTCCAGTGTATGTTTTAAAAGGTTTCAATTGATTATTTCGAAAACCTATCACTTAAAAACCTGTCACTTAAAAACCTGTTACAAAAGTGTTAAGAACATTTTAACTGATAAAGCTCATATAATATCAGTTAAAATAGTTACTTAAAAACCATTTAACCAAATACTTTGCTTTTGAACAGATTAAACACGTTTTAGAGGTATTTGCAAAATCTTTTAAATGATGAGACCTCATGCAGCAGAGAGATATGAATGATTATACTTATATATAGATGCAGACTCACTAATCACTCTGCCCTTTTGACCAAGTAACCTTTGAATGCAACATAATAGCCTTTGACTTTATTTTGACTTCATCAAATCAACAAGATCTTGATTTAATCAAATGATTCAATAAGATCTTCATTACTTTCAGTCTCCCCCTATTTGATGAAGACAAACACCACTTTGAATAATATCTCTGTAGAAGAAGTCACTTGAATATACAGATTAGTGAGTATTCAAAAATCACTTCTCCCCCTAGGTAACTACTCCCCCTCAAATAGTGAGTATAAAAACAATCATTATCTAAAACCAATTATTCAATTATTTCTCCCCCTTTGACTTCATCAAAAATAGGGAGTAGAGAAGCAAAACAAACAATATGCAAGACATATAACAAAATTATTTTGAAAATAGTAAAAAATATTATGACACCATTGAGATGTATTACTCTTTTAAGAACCAATTAAAGTTGATTCAAACTTATCTTCATTAGCACGTTTGTAATGAATACAATAGACACGTGTAAAGATAAGAGAACCATGCTTTAGTAGCATGTTACAAGAACAACCATTAACTAAAGCCTTTAATTTTTCTTTCCAGAGTAATAATCGATTAAAAATAGAGCATAATCGATTAAATCATTCTTGTTACAGATTTTAATTGATACAAATAATGTTTTAATCGATTAAAATAGTAATGAGAGTTAAGATCTAAAAACTTAAGTTGATTTAATCAATTAAATCGACATTTAATCAATTAAAATAGCATGAATAATTTTGTATAAGTGCTTTTAATCAATTAAAGTTCATTTATATCAATTAAAATATTCAGAGTTTGAAAACTAAGTAAAGTTTGATGTATCTAGGATTCCTAATTCATTCCGAATTTTGTAAAAATAGTTATTGAAATATGTTTTAAGATAATGTCAACTAGATTGATTAAGATTTAATCAAAAGATAGAGAAAAATCAGAATAACATCTTATCTAGTTGATTTAACTGATGTAAACTAATTTTAGTTGATACAGATTTTTTGATTTACATCTTCTAATCAATTAATACATGAATTAATCGATTATTATGGTATGAATTTCCTATGTAAATGTTTCTTTTAATTGATTTAATTGATTAAATCGATTTTATATCAACTAAAAATATCATAAATGCATTTTTGATTCTATCTAAGCTCTCCTAATTCAAATAAAAACCTGCATCATATTAAGAAGAGTTAAAGGGTTGTTTCTGGTTTAAGACCAGTTAATATTACAGTCCAAAATAAAAGTAGCAGTAAAAGAAACATGACATAAAGAAAGAAAAAAGATTATGATAGAAAGGGACCCTTGTTGTCAAAACTTAATCATCCCAATTTCCTTGATTGAGCTACATATCTTCCAGTTTAGTATAGATATCAGCAATATGATTTCCCAGATTTGTGAACTATGTGTTGTTGCAGGTAGCATCAATTGTCCTGTGGCAGAGGCCGGGTGGGCCGAGTCACAATCGAATCGTGGCGCTTGGGCTGTTACTCTTAAGTAAAAAGAGTTGCGCTCTGACTAATGGTTATAGCTTTTGGCCTAGTGGTAAGCGCTCGATCCTAACAATTGGTATCAGAGCCAAAGTCACGAGTTCGATTCCTGTTGAGCAATTGTTAAGGGGGAGATTGTTGCAGGTTGCACAATTGTCCCGTGGCAGAGGCCGGGTGGGCCAAGTCACAATCCAAGAGTGGGATACCTTGTAGGACAATTGCTGAGGGGGAGATTGTTGCAGGTAGCATCAATTGTCCTGTGGCAGAGGCCGGGTGGGCCGAGTCACAATCGAATCGTGGCGCTTGGGCTGTTACTCTTAAGTAAAAAGAGTTGCGCTCTGACTAATGGCTATAGCTTTTGGCCTAGTGGTAAGCGCT
Source organism: Sphenostylis stenocarpa (assembly GCA_963425845.1). Classification (NCBI taxonomy): domain Eukaryota; kingdom Viridiplantae; phylum Streptophyta; class Magnoliopsida; order Fabales; family Fabaceae; genus Sphenostylis; species Sphenostylis stenocarpa. Next base: position 60,210,164 of record OY731403.1, on the reverse strand, counting down.
CGATCCTAACATGTGTTAGTCTGCTGGAAGTGTTGAAAAGTCATCTGCATGTACTTCCTCTGATTTTCTTGCAATGAGGACATTCGAGAAAGCATGGTTTGTTCAAACTGTGAAAGTGGAGTCCCACGATCAGGCTGTTCTATGCAAGGTATTATCTCCATATTTTCATATGAAGCCTCCCCACCAGTGGACTCGGGAACTTCAGCAGCTGGAGGAGAAGGAATTTTATCAGCTTCTTCTTCATCTTCATCCTCATCTTCAGACATTCCAGCATCAATTTTTGATATTCATTCATCATTAATTTTGATATACCCCATTTTCCTTAGAGTGGAGTCATCAATTTCATTTGAAGCTTTAGGAGTCTCCACACTTTCTCCTGTAAGATCAACTTCAAAATATCTAAAGAAATTGTTAATCAACATGGTATACGACATTTTGTAATCGGATAACCTTTTTTATTTCAACATGTGATCCTTGATTACATAAACCCAGTTGACCCAAATATTATTTGAAATGCAGTACATGAGAGCAAGGTCACCCTCATTGAGTATAGCATGATTACTCCCCCTTGGAGTAAGCATCCGTGCAACAATGAAAGCCAACAGCCTATGTTCAAGCAACAGTTTTCCAGCATTTAAAATTCTTACCGAATCATTTGGGTTTTTGAGACAGGACCTTAAAAATTAAATTTTGTTGAAGTCTGGTATTTCAGAGATGTTTCCTCTGGATAATTTGACTCCACTATCCTTAAGGCCAGCAACTTGTTCCCAAACAGAAGGAGTGATTTCCATATTAACTCCTTTCACCTGAGATTTGATTGTAGACCCATTCACAGTTAGATTGGAATAGAAAACACGAACGAAATCAGGTTGAATATTCCTAGTAAACTCCATGAAGGTCCTTAGTTTCTGACTTTTCAGTTTTCTTCTTAGGGTTGTAAAACCTTCTTCATCAAGCCATTTGAACTTGATAAACTTGGGAAAAACAATTTGCTTCTGACTGAATTCAGCAATGAAAGTGTTCATTCTTCCAATATCTCCATCGAAGATTCTTCCAAATGACCACTAGGATTGGCAGTAGAGGAAGATTCTCCTTTATGTTTCTTCCTAGATTTTGCTCTTTTAAACATTTTGTCTTTGGAATTCAAGAAGAGAACCAAAGCCAGGAGAAGAAAGAAGAAATTTCAGAGAATGAAAGTGAGAAAAGAGTGAAGAGTGAAGCTATGTGTACAGAACCATGGGTTTCGGATTTCAAATTTGTAATTTGAAGTCCAATTGGCAGAACCTGCAAAGTTACAGATTTAATTGCATATGTCCCCTTGACTGAAGGCAGAGGCACAGTTTTTGAACAGTGGGTATATCAGCTAATTTGTTCTTTGGATAAGTTTTGACTTGGTCAAAATTGAACAGTAAATGCTTTTGCAGAATTTGATAAACAATTAATCTTTGAAATAAAATCTTTGTTAGCTGAAAATTCTCTAGTTAACTGTAATTAAAATGGTTTCTAGAAACAAATTAATCGACTATCAACAAATTAATCAATTAATTTGATCTTGAAAATAAGGTTTGAAAAAGAAACAGTGAAATAATCGATTAAAAACATAAAAGAATCGATTACTTTTTTACTGAAAGATTTAATGATATGACAACAAAATTTTAATCGATTAAAATGAAGAAGAATCGATTAAAATTGACATTTTAATGATTTTAACTGATATAAATTTTTTTAATCGATTAAAACAACTATACTAAAAATCTTGAGAGCATTTTAATCGATTAATTCGTATTTTAATCGATTAAAATTGTACGGAAAACTTTTCTGATCTTCTCTGTAAGTGAAATTAATCGATTAAAATAGTTTTATATCAATTAAAAAACTCAGTTTATGAATCCTGAATCGAAATTTGCTGATTGGGTACCAAAGAACTTCCAGACTTTGTTGCTGCAAAACAGATTTAACATATATTTGGTACCCTTTTTATAATCATTGGGTCCAATCAGGTTATTTTAAATGAATTCTTGGGAATCCACTTCATTCTACCTCTTGGTATAGCAAACTTCTTGATTCTACAAAATTTCACAAAATGACCTTTTTTCATATAATAAAAGCATTTAATAACAGATGATGAGTATGATTTCCTATTTACAATTGTTTTTCTGATTTTCTTACTAGATGTAAATCCAATGCCAGATTTGTCAAAAATAAGTTTTTGTGACCCAAGAAGAACATCAAGATTAGCTTGACCTTGTGTAAACTTAGAAACAGTTTGTGACAAAAAATCAATCTTCTTTTGTAAGTCTGGACAATTATTGCATGGTTATTACATACACAATCAGAATTATCATGGATTAATTTTACGAAATCAAGATCAGTTTCATCTTCAAGAATTTTCTTTTCAAGAGAATCAACTCTATTTACTAACCAATTATTCATGCCTTTTAGCCTATCATTTTCTTTTTGAAGTTTCTTGGTTTCTTCATGCATTTTATTAAATGCCTCTTGTAATGAATTATAATTCACCAAATTAGAAGAAGAGTTAGAACTTACACTGCTGGTTTGATAGTTCTGATTAGCCATTAGACACAAGTTAGCTTCTTCATTATCAGAATTTTATGTTGATGAGGTATCATTGTCATCCCATGCTACATATGCTCTTCTTTTGATCTTTTCTTCTTTCTTATCATTGTATTTATTCTTTTCTGGGCACTTCATTCTTACATGACCTTGCTTACCACAACCATAACATTTATAGTTAAAAGAATCAGATTTCTTTTCATACCTTTTGTGTTTTTCTTTATCTTGAATCTTTTTCTTGAGAAACTTGTTGAACTTTTTGACAAGCAGTGCAAGATTTTCACTTTCTTCCTCTGATTCTTGATCTTTTTCTTCAACTTTGAGTGCTATGCTTCTACCTTTCTTTTCAGAGATTTCTTGCTCATTGAATCTGTTAACTTCCATTTCATGTTCTCTGAGTTTTCCAAATAAGGAGGCTGTTGTCATGACGGATAAGTCTTTTGACTCATTGAATCTGTTAACTTCCATTTCATGTTCTCTGAGTTTGCCAAATAAGGAGGTTGTTGTCATGACGGATAAGTCTTTTGACTCTGAAATTGTTGTGACCTTAGGCTGCCATGACCTGTCAAGACATTTTAAAACTTTTATATTTAATTCCTCTTTATCAAAAGTTTTACCTAAGCCATTAGATGATTGATGATGTGAGTGAAGCGCTTCTGCACATCTGCAATACTTTCTCCAGTTTGCATTTTAAACAACTAATATTCTCTTATGAGAGTATGCTTTCTAGCTCTCTTTACATTAGTTGTTCCCTCATGAGTAACCTCAAGAACTTCCCACATTTCCTTGGCATATTTGCATTGAGAGACCCTGAAAAAGTCATCCATGTTTAGTGCAGAAGTAATTATGTTTTTAGCAGTACAATCACTTTGAACTTTTTTCTTCTCTTCATCACTTAGACTAGACCATTCTTTTTCTGTAATTAATGGATCATTAACAATTACATCCCAAACATTCCTATTAATAGATTCAATAAAGATCTTCATCCTAGTCTTCCAAAATGGATAATCTGTACCACAAAACAGTGGAGGTCTATTAATAGAAGCTTTCTCAGAAAAAGGTAATTTGTTTTCAGCCATGAAAGATTTGGACCGAAAGACTTGACTATTTTTCAAGACCCTTGCTCTGATACCAATTGTTAGAAAAGTAGGCTGAGATCAAGAGGGGGGTGAATTGATCTTTGAAAGATTTTCGCAAATTACAGATTATATATTCCAAAGATTAAGAGTTCTGACCAATTCTTGAATCAAACAAAACAATCAATCAAAATAAAGGCAGCAACAAAATTAAAGAGAGAAAGGTTTACAAAGATACAACCAAGATTTATACTGGTTCACCCAATCCCAGGGCTACATCCAGTTCACAGCAAAATTCCAGCTGAGTTCCACTAGATTGAATGTTTTACATATTACAATTCCAATCACACACCCAATCTACCACAAGAACCAAAATTCCAGTCCTTGCACCTAAATCTTCACCAAGAACCAACTTCCAGTTCTTGAACAACCCTGCAACCAAATTCTAGCGACAGAAACTTGTGCCCACACTTCCTGAAACCCACAATACAGTAAAGAGAAGTAAAGAAATAACGAGAAGAAACTAGAACACTCAAACCCGGTTGATGCAGCTCTGCAGAATGAGTTTCTTCACCAAAAGAATGCAAAAATTTCCTCAAGAAAGAACTTCAAAAAACTTCACAAAACTTGCGCGATTCTTTCTTGAAAGTAGCACTTATGATTGCTTGATTGATTGCTCAAAGATGTGTTTTAAAAGACTCAAGCAATCCTGTTTATATAGAAGATTGTTGAAACTGCTGGTTTAATTAATTTGTTAAAACAATCTTTTAATCTGTTAAAAGTCTTGAATTAATCTGTTAAAACTTCTTTCAATTTGTTAAAATGTTCTTGATCATTTTCCAGATTTGTTTTAACTGATACGACAACATTTATATCAATTAAAACACTTTGTAAAAAATCCCTTAAGTTGTTTTAATCGATTAATGCGTCTTTTAATCGATTAAACTACTGCCAAATGTTTCCATAAACCTTTCTAAGTAATTTTAACTGATAAAAATCTGTTTTAATCAATTAAAACACTTTAGAAAAAATCTCTTAGTTGTTTTAATCTATTATTTCGCATTTTAATTGATTAGAATTCTGCCAAAAAAGTTCATACAATTTTCTAAGTTATTTTAACCGATAATAGAGTTTTTTTAATCGATTAAAACACTTTGAAAAAAACCTCTTAGTTGTTTTAATCGATTAATTCACATTTGCATCGATTAAAATACTTGACTGAACATCTTTCAAAACACTTCAAGTTATTTTAATCGATTATTTCAAGCTTGTATCGATTAAAATTCTGCCAGAACACTTTTAAAAACATCTTAAGTCATTTTAATCAATTATTTCGATTCTACATCAGTTAAAATACTGGCAGAAGATTTTCAAAAACTCTTTTAATGAAAACAATAAATTATTTCGAAGATATATCAATTAAAATAGTTCCATTGTATGTTTTAAAAGGTTTCAATCGATTATTTCGAAAACCTATCACTTAAAACCCTATTACGAAAGTGTTAAGAACATTTTAACTGATAAAGCTCATATAATATCAGTTAAAACAGTTACTTAAAAACCATTTAAAAAAATACTTTGTTTTTAACAGATTAAACACGTTTTAGAGGCATTTGCAAAATCTTTTAAATGATGAAACCTCATGAAGCAGAGAGATATGAATGATTATACCTATGTATAGATGCAGACTCACTAATCACTCTACCATTTTGACCAAGTAACCTTTGACTGCAACAGAATAGCCTTTTACTTCATTTTGACTTCATCAAATCAACAAGATCTTGGTTTAATCAAATGATTCAATAAGATCTTCATTACTTTCATAATAATCACTGGGTTTACATCCCTTAAGAAAGAAAAAAGAACTCCTAATGACTAGGGCTACTCGTGATGCTTGTATCCCTCCGCTTCGGAAAATCTGATTGAGTATGCAGAGGGGAGACTTCCCTTTTCTTCTTTTTGCTCGGCCTTTCGTAGGGTCATATCCTAGGCCATACTTTAGAGGATTATCTTTGAAATCTGGGGGTTCCTTATCCCTTGGGAGTCTGCCCCCAGTCCTTGGCCAAGATGGTATCCATGCTTCATCATCATGCGGGCTACCTTCGTATTATTGGGAAGTCTCTCTACATTGGTAATTTCAAGTGCTTGAAAAGATGTTTCAAGGGCCTCATTAGCCGCATCCACATAAGGTTGGGTAGACGGTCCACTGATCAGGATATCATCTTCTGCTTGGATCGTGACCAGTTTATCATCCACTATAAATTTGACGTTCTGGTGGAGCGTTGAAGATACTGCCTTAGCGTCATGAATCCAAGGTCTACCAAGGAGACAACTATACGCAGGAGTAATGTCCATTACGTGAAAATCAATGTTGAAGATAGTGGGTCGAACTTGGATTGGCAGATTGATTTCCCCCACTACTTCTCGTTTAGATCCGTCGAAGGCTCGAACGATAGTGCTACTTGGGCGCAAACGGGTCCCTTGGGTAGTCAACTTGCCAAGTGTGCACTTGGACATCACGTTCAAGGATGACTTGTTATCCATAAGAACTTTAGCGATGAGATACTCCTTGCATTTGATGGAAATATGCAAGGGCTTGTTGTGGCTTGATCCCTCTAGGGGGAGTTCTTCATCTGTGAAGGTGAGGTGATCGCTAGTCGTGATGTGACCGACGATCCTCTCAACTTTTTCCTAGGATATATTATGAGGTACATGCGCTTTGCTCTAAACCTTCATCAGGGCGTTTCTATGCGGTTCCGAACTCATCATTAGAGATAAGAGAGTTATCTTTGCAGGTGTATGATTGAGCTGGTCGATAATGGAATTCTCGCTTTGCCTTATGAACTGGAGTAATTCATCGGTCTCCTCCTTGGATTCTTTCTTTTCTTTTTCTTCAGTCTGGTTATTTTTTCCTTTATTCTTGGAGGTGTCCTCTTGTAACTCCTTGGGGGAGTATATCCTTCCACTTCTGGTCATGCCCCCGATGCCGGCTATGCTAGAGATGTCTTCCTTTATTGATGAAGATTCTTCATATCTCCATGGTACAACTTTATTTGATTTGTAGGGGAAAGGACGAGGCACAAATAATCGCACAGGAGTCCTTGCCCCCTCTTCTTTATTGACCTTGATAACCAATGGTCGAGGCTTATTATCCTCTTACTGTGAATCAACCATTGGGGAAAGCCTGATTATAAGCGGTTTTCTCTCCATCCTTCTGATTGGAAGACGTGTCAGTTAATCCTTCCTTTTTATTATCTTATTTATTAAAAAGTGAAGGAGGGGAATTCGAATATGCAAATGGATGTAATGCATGCAAGTAGACAATTGTTGAATAAAGAAATTTTATTGATTTGTAGAAAGTGTACATTCCCCTACTCCATGCTATGAAGCACTTTTTGACAGAAACGAAAAAGCCTAAAGAAACCCACAGGCGGGTCCTGATCTCCATGTAATTCTCTTTCGGCTTCTCAGACATGACGAACGAGTGCTTCAGTTTGTTTGTGGACAGTCTGGCTCATATCTTCGCTATACTTCTGAGCCTCTTTGATCTCCGCCTCTTGGTGGACGACCAAGGCTTGTAGCTCATCGAGTTTTGCAAGGGCTCGGTCTCTTTCTCGTAGCACCTGGCCATACTGAGCTAATCCATCTCTCTTTTTGCAGCGCAGCTCAGTAAGGCTTCTGTTAAGCCTCTGGTTGGCCTCCCGCTCTTAGCGTATTTCAGACTGAGTCCTTGCGAGGTCTTGTAGCAACTCCTTGATCGTCTGAGCCTGTTTTGCACATACGGCCTCAAGGCGTGCTGATTTGGTGGTCATTTCTTGAAGTTGGTTATCCGAGCTGATTCTGGCAGTTTTGGATGCTCGGATAACTTGCTCACTAGAATCATCACACTGATCCTTAAGGCACTCTATCTCATGATCCTTCTTATTGCATTGCCTTTGTAGACCGTCTATGGTGAGGATAGATTCTTGCTCTCTTTCCTCAAGGGCCTTCATCTGGGCTCCCATGATTTCTATCCTCCGGGTCAAGGCATCGAATTGGGTTTGAAGCTCTCCACTATTTGAAAGCACAATAGGTGGGGCCTATTTCTTCTCCACTCCTCGTAGTAATTGGAGATAGCTACTTGAGTTTTTCCTAGCTCTCTATCTCCCATGAAGATTGGTTTCTCCCATGCTCTTCGTACATCAAGAGAATTAGCAACAGTGCATGCGTCTCCGAAGAAACACAGTCCTCCGAGCTCTTCCTGTGATATCACGGTTTGGGTCCTCATGAGTTGTCTCATAGCCACTTTTGGAGAATAGGCTATGCAACCCCTAAGTCCTATTAACGATATGCTCAAATAATCCCCACATCTGATGAGGATTGGGCTGGGTCTGAACCAAGGACATACCCAAGATAAACGGTTGACGTCCCATTGTTCTAACTCGACCCTCCACTCCATGGTCAGGCGTCGGTGGAGAGGGATTTTGGAGAAGCTTCTCAAAGGGTCGGGGAACATTCCCATGTGACTAGAGGCATAAAAATGTGTGATACCCCACACAAATAGCAGTGAAGAGCAACATCTAAGTGTTCTTCCTTGCTTCTGGTGACAGAATTCCACCGAAAGCAAGATGTCGGCAAGAAATGCAGGCAAGGGACTCTTCGAGTTCACGTCCCAAGTGAAGAAGGCGTCCATGATGGCTTGATCCACTGTGTCAAGGTGGAAGGGAAACAATATCGTCCCAAATATGATTAAAGCCAGGGTTTTGTTAAAAGAAGTTCATTCTGCCTTTTCAGCCAAAAAGGACAGATGGTCTTCTAACATTTAGACTTTCCAACCCTGGACATTCCCTTTTGCTATCAGGGTAGTCTGCCAAGATGGAAATCGGATGATGGCAGCAACTTGTGCTACAGGAGCATATGTCCCATGGCGAATATGGACCCCGGCTGACTTGGGCCATTTTAACATAATCTCATACTCCTCCAAAGTAGGCACCATATCGAACTGCGGGAATTCGAAGCAGTGCAGACTAGAATTCCAAAAATTCCTAGAATCCTGATGAAAATAGGATCGACACAGATCTTCAGCAGGTCGAGAATCCATCTGTAGGATTTTTTGAAGTCGAAGCGGACCTCTGGTGGAATTAATGCGCAGAGTCGTTCTAACTTCTCGGCATGGTATCGGGGAACATCCACTTTCTTCAATTGTCAACTAGTCCCCTCCATTTTCTAAAAACCAAAAATGTATGCTATGAATATGATGCTTAACACGGGCATGCATGTGAGTGTTTATTTTTCCTAAACATTATCATGTTTTATTTCTACATGATGCATGATAATATTTGGTCTTCGTATATTTTTTTTCAAAAAGAGAATAAACTACCTACATGGATGTTTTATGAATTTGATGTTTGTGAACAAGATCCCATTTTTATTTTTGGGTTTTATTTGAATTTTTTTTTTGTAGCCTTTTATCTCTTATGTCGGACTGCGTGACTACTTAGCTTATAAAGAACCTGAAACCAGGCTAGCTAAAAGACAAACTATCCGAGATAAAATGGTTTATTATGAAAGAATAATTTTAGTGCCCCTTATCTCTTCTGTCGGACTGTGTGGCTACTTAGGTTAAAAAGAACCTGAAACCAGGCTAGCTAAAAGACAGATTGTCCGAGATAAGGGTGTTTATTGCAAACATATTTTTGTGGTTTTTTTTTGTTTGGTTATGCTATACAATCAAATGTAACAAACAGATGTACACATAATTCACTCATCTGCGAACAAGTAGGGCAATGTTTTAATTACGAGGTAGGGTTTTCCTGCAGAAGAGTGCGTATTCAGGGTAGTTATATTTTTCCTCACCAAGGCCAGGCCCCCAAGGTGCCCCCATTATAGGGTCCCCACTCTCCAGCCTTCCGACCATGCATGGCACTAAGGCCATAGTCAGTCTTTGTGCCAAAAGAGGGAGGTTATCACCTTGAGTGGTGGTTTTCGATCATACCGGTGGGCTCATGGCCCTCACTACGGCAAATCGTACCTGCCACCCACTCCCTATGGATTTCTCACTTGCCCCCAGGTATAGAGGGAACTATTGTGTGCAAAGGTTTGTGTACAGTTTGTATTTCAAACAATTGCGTAAAATAAACAAACAACAGTTATTAAAGTGAAGAAAGTAAAACATATTATAAAACAAGGTAGGGTAAAAGCGAAATTTTTAAGTTCATTTATTAAACTGGTCCATCACTAAATGTAATCAACTCTCTAGGCTTCCCCAGTGGAGTCACCATTTGTCGCTGCTGTCAAAAGAGGTGGTCGGAGCGACGCGATGGTTTTTGACTTTCGACTCGCGTTTTTAAAGTGGTGTTACAATGCCTTTAGATTGTCCGATAACCGGGCTGGACCTAAGGGCGAGGTTTTCGAAAAGGGTTCTTATGGAGTCGCCACCGACGTTTTTACCAAAAACATCGGAAAAAGAAAAAAGAAGGCATTGGTTTTAGAAAAACCAACTTTGGCCATTATAACCAGAGTCGGGTGAGGGAGTTATTTACACGTGGTGAAGCTATTAGCACCCCACGATGCCCCTTTCGGGTTCCCTATGATGGGCCGTTTATTTCATAAGTAAACCTTAAAATGACACTTTTACCCTTTTAATTGCGGAATTAAAAAATAATGACTACATGAACCTAGCAGCTAATGCACAGATAAATGTAAGGAAATAGCGGTAAAAGAAGGAGAGAAAGTATGAAAACCTTCGAAGCAAGATTTCGTGATTAATATTCTTGAAATAGGATGCTTTTTGGAAATCCTTCACTCTACAACGTTGATCGCTCTTTCTCGCAATGCTACAAAATACTCTCTAAGAATACTAAGAAAACTCCAGAAATGTTTCGGAGGGGTTTAGGAGAAGAATTTGAAGAAGTTATAGAAGGAAAAGTTGGAGAATGGTGTGAAAAGAAGGAGAGCGCGCCCTCCTTTTATAGGGATTTGTGCCTGTCAGGTCGACGCGACCATCTCGCCTAGCAAGGTTAAGACTGTCGTCTCTCCAAATGGGATGGCAGTCTTGCCTTTGACAAATGGCGAGACGACTGTCTCGCCAATCGAGAAGGCGGTATCACTTTGACAAATGGCGAGAAGGTCGTCTCGCCAAACGGGAAGGCGGTCTCGCCATTGGCAAGTGGCGCAGTAGTCACGCAGACCGACAGAAGGGATAAGGAGATAATATAATAAAAGAGCAAAAATAAAACTCATTCATTTAGAAATAATGAAATTTCACAAAATGATTTTTGACAAAGTCATATCATTCATATCACATCATTTCATAAGTGGAAAAGCCAAGAGAGGAAATAAATGCACTATGCATGCTCATGATCTTAATAAATCTCTCAAAAATGGGGCTTAGGAGCATTTGTTGGGAAAATTGTTGGGATAAATCCCCTTTTGGTATTTTCCACCTGTTCTTCACTTTTTTCTCTTCGATTTGATACACTACAAGAAATTTTAATATTACCGACGGTCAAAATCCGTCTGTAATATTTTTATTATTTATTAAATATTTTACTTATTTAAAACCCCTTCCCTTTATATTTTTATTATTAATTATTTTTCCCTATTACATTTTTATAGGCATCAATTAGAGTTAGAGTTAGAGTTAGAGGTCGATACTTCAACCACTAAGCTACCAGAATTTTTTGATAATAATTTACAAATAAATTATATTTATATATTTATATATTTATATAAATATATTTTTATATATTTATATATTATATATTTTTATATTTATATATATATATATATATATATATATTTATATATAATTAAATATTTTTATATATTTTTATATATTTATATATAATTAAATATTTATTTTTTAAAATTATTTAATTTAAGAAATTGTTAAAAATGAATCTAATTATGATTAAATTAAATTATTAAATAAAAATTATTTAATTTTTTAATTAGTTGAATATTTACTAATTGTTAATTTACCGACTGAAATATCCGTCAGTAATTTATAGATGGATTTACCGAAGGATATATCCGTTCGGTAAATAATTATTAATTTATCAACGAATTTACTGACGGTATATCCGTCGGTAAATTCATCTATAAATTACCGACGGATTTATCGATGGATATATCTGTCGGTAACTAATTATTATTTTTACCGATGGATATATCTGTCGGTAACTAATTATTATTTTGTCGACGGATATATCCGTCTATAAGATCAAATTTCACAAATATTTTATATCCGTCGGTAATAATTATTTTCCGATGGTTACAAATCCGTCGGTAAATATTCGTCGGTAATACGCGATTTTCTTGTAGTGATATGTTGTGCGTCCAAATCCGACATCCCAATCAAAATTTATCTTACTTTGAATATTTTCCGCCCTTTTTATCATAAAAGGTCCTTTTTGTACTAGCACATGCATAAATACATTCATTCTAGGGGGCATTAGATATCCCTAAGACAATGGCGAAAGAGGCCCAAGTGCGCTTGTAATCTTCCATAAGGAAGAGACAAGTGTGTTAAGGTATATGGTGACCTTTGTCAAATCTATGATGAGGAAGGAACCATTATACCAAAGTGGGTATGGTGCTACGTGAAGCGTGAACTTTAAGAGGATACCAAAGTCATTGTCTTAAGACATATCTATCCTATACTAATCATTCATTTCATTTCAAAATAAAAATAAATGTTCTTAAATTCTTTTTGCATTCTAGAAAGCGGCTGGTATTCTTCATGCCCTCATCGACATACAAAAATCCCAAACACTATCATACATCATGTTAGGAAATAAAACATGATAATGTTTAGGAAAAAACAAACACTTGCATACATGCATCCACCAAACTTCATCCTCATAACATGCATCTAGTAGTAGGGAGTTGAAGAAAGTGGACATTCCTCAATACCATGAAAAGATGATAGGGCATTCGCATGCCATGCACGGGAAGTAAAAAAAAAAAAAGAAAATACATAGAAATTTTAACCCACCTATGGGTTCCTTTAGGCTTTTCCGCTTTTAAAAATGTACTTTGAAACATTGCATTGAGGAATGTACACTGTCTAGATGAAATAAATAAAATTGTTTGTTTTCATCATCTCTTTAACCGTCTGTTGCATTCATAAATTGCATTCATTCATTCTCACTTTAATAATAATAAGATAATAAAAAGAAAGGATTAATTGATGTGCTTCCCATGAATCGGAATAAGATGAAGAGAAAACCTTTCGTCATCAAGTTCTCTCCAACGGTTGATCCGCCTAAGGAGGATAATAAGCCTCAATTGTTGGATATCCAAGTTAATAAGGAAGAGGGGGCAAGGATGTCGTTACATTTGTTCACATCTCGAATCGAATAAAGTTATACCATGGAGATAAGCAAAAACATCGCCCATCAATATGGATATCTCCAGCATAACTGGTATTGGGGGCAAGATTAGAAGTGGAAGAATTTATTCCCCAAAGGTGCTATAAGATGACAATCCTAAGAATAAAGGAAAAAATAAAAAGACCAAAGAAAAACAAAATCCAAAGAGGAAATTGTGCAGACTTTCGATTCACAACGCTATGGCAGTTCTTTCAACGCTCCGCCAAAAAGACAAACTCACGGTAGGCAACAAGCTGGTCACGGTTCGAGCTAAAGACGACATTCAGATCAGCAAGCCGTCTACCCTACCTTGAATGGATGCGGCTGAAGAGGACCTTCGAAATATCTTTTGCTAATATGAAAAGACTTCCCCAACAATATGAAGGTGACCCACTGTAGACCCCAAATCTTGCCCGACCTCAAAATAAAGAGCAGAAGACTTCCGTTCGAAGATGGGCAAGGCCTAAAAGGTCCCTAGGATAGATCAATAGGCCCCATATTAGAATAGGAAGGATTTTTGTATAGGAAAAATAAGAAATTCCACCTAAAAGGCAGAGACTGCCACCTTGCCATCAGTTAAGGGCGAGACCGCTGTCTAGTTTGACGAGATTGCCATCTCACCACTTGCCAATGGCAAGACAACCTCTCGCCAATCGCCAATGGCAAGACTGCCATCTCGTTTGGCAAGACGACCATCTCGCCACTTGCCGAAGGCGAGACCGCCGTCTCATTTGGCAAGACGGCGGTCCCGACCTGACAGACGCGAATTTCTATAAAAGGGGGGACGTCCTCACCCTTTACACAGCATTCTTCCACTTTCCCTTCTGCACTTTCTTCAAATTATTCTCCTAGGATCCCTCTGAAGCATTTCCAGAGTTTCTTAGTATTCTCAGAGAGCGTTTTGTAGTGTTCCAAGGAAGAGCGACAACCATTGTAGAGCGGGGGATTGCTAAAAAGCACCCTATTTCAAAGGATTCATATAAAAGCTTGCTTCGAAGGTTCCTATACACTCTTTTCTCCACTTTACTGCTTTTTAGATAGTATTGTTGTGCATTAAACATTTAGGTCCAACCTTCTTTTTTTCTTCCATTTCCAATGTTTCTGGTAAAAACATTGGTGGTGACTCCTCGAACCCTTCGAAAACCTCGCCTTTAGGTCCAACTCGGTTATCGGACAAGCTAAAGGCGTTGTAACATCACTTTAAAAATGCGAGTCGAACGAAAGCATCGCGTCGCTCCGACTGCCTCTTTTGACAGCAGCGACAGATAGCGACTTCGCTGGGGAAGCTAGAGACACTACTACAGAAAATACTTACTACGACAGCATCCAACGTCGGTTTTTATGAAGACCGACGTTGTACAAGATGCGGTGGCAAACTTGTAATTAAGAAATAATATTTAACGTCGGTTATAAAAAATCCGACGTAGTAACGGACAAATAACGTCGATTAGATGACAAACGACGTTAAATGTTTAAATTTAACGTCGGTTATGTATAACCGACGTTGAAATCCCAAAATCAACGTCGGTTCCATGATTTACCCGATGTCGAAAGCATTATCCACGTCGGGTATTTTAATAACCGACGTTGAATGTCCTATGATACCTAGACTCCAAGGCGCGAAGTTGTTCTTCTGCTTCTTCTTCGTGCCCACATACCTCCCTCCTTCAGTCCTCACTGCCGTCCACTGCTACCTCAGTTCGCTGTGGTCTGCTGCCTCAGTCCTCACTGCCATGCTCTGCCCCCTCGCCGCCCCTTTGCCGCCCACACGCCGCGCTCTTACGCGGCGTACCCCCATTGTTGCCGTGTGTGTGGTAGCCCTCGTTTCCCTAAGGAAACCCCTTCTCATCAGGTTAGATTAAGTTGTATGGATGATTTACAGCATGCATTTAACATAAATATGGATTATTTAGAGCATTTCCTGCGTATGAACATTAGAAAGATGATGGATGATTTTGTATGGTTTGATTTGATATAGGTTCGTTTAGGCTTTTGGAAGTTTGTTTTCGGTTTCGAAGCGGTATATACTCTTTCATGTAGATGTACACGTTTTATTTTCCCAATCTTGATGTGGGAAATGAGATGTACACGTTTTTTTTGTATTGTTTTGCTAAACCTTTTCTAATAAACCTTGAATCTCTAGGCAAGCCTTTTTGTGTAGTTAGATGGATCGAACTTGGGTCAATGCAAGTCGCATGTCAGAAGAGTATGAGAATGGAGTTGACTCCTTTTTGAAATTTGCCGAACAAAATGCTCCCAAAATGAATGGAAAAATCTATTGCCCATGCGTTAATTGTGTAAATGGCAGAGTACAAGAGATGGACACAACGCGGGAACATCTTATTTGCGATGGGATGATGAAGAATTACACCATATGGACATGGCACTATGAAGTGGTTGATATTCCAACAAGTATCACAAACTATTGAGGATGATGTAACCTGCGAAGATCGAATAGAGGACATGCTTTGTGATGTGGGTCAAGAGAGCTTTCTTGAAGCACATGCATCTATATATGATACATTGAGGACCGATTCGTAGACACCTTTGTATCTCTGATGTACAACTTTCACACGGTTGTCATCTCGTGTTAAGATTGGTCAATCTAAAAGCAAAATTTGGTTGGAGTGATACAAGTTTTAATGAATTACTCCAACTTTTGAAGGAGATGCTCCCAGACAATAACACCTTGCCGGACCGTATGTATGAAGCGAAGAAGATACTATGTCCGATGGGTTTAGAATATAGGAAGATACATGCTTGCCCTAATGATTGTGTGTTATACAGGAAAGAATTCTCATCTTTAGACCAATGTCCAACATGTGGTGTATCACGTTACAAAGCGAAGGATGGTGATGATTGTAGTCAGGAGAGTGGTAAAAAACGTCCTCCCGCAAAAGTTTTATGATATCTTCCAATAATTCCAAGATTTAGGCGGTTGTACGCTCACGAAGATGCCGAAAATTTAATTTGGCATTCAAAGAGAAAAACATGTGATGGGCAAATGCGACATCCATCCGACTCTCCCCAATGGAAGAATTTTGACCGTCTATTTCCAAGTTTTGGTAGTGATGCAAGAAACCTTAGACTTGGATTAGCAACATGATGGGATGAATCCTTTTGGAAATTTAAGTAGTAACCATAGTTCATGGCCCGTTTTATTGATGATTTACAATCTTCCACCATGGTTATGCATGAAGTGCAAATATGTCATGTTGTGTATGATGATTTCAGGTCCAAGACAGCCAGGAAATGACATAGATGTGTATTTGAGTCCTTTGATAGAAGACTTAACACTATTATGGGAGGAAGGAGTAGATGCATTTGATGGGTATCAGCAGCAGAAGTTCAAGTTGCATGCAATGTTATTTTGTACCATTAATGACTTCCCCGCCTATGGAAACTTGAGTGGGTATAGTGTGAAGGGGCATTATGCTTGTCCTATTTGTGAAGAAGAGACCAGCTTATATACAATTGAAACATGGAAAGAAGACAGCTTTATAACGAGCACAGTAAAATTTCTCCCGCATGACCATCCATACCGTAGACCGAAGAAAGCTTTTAATGGCATACAGGAGGATGAAATTGCCAGAGAACCATTGACTGGTTTAGAAGTTTACGATCGAGTGAAGAACATAAGCATTACATTTGGAAAGACCCAAAAAAGGTCTTCTGACAAGAACATGTGGAAGAAGAGATCAATTTTCTTTGATCTTCCATATTGGAGCCATTTAGATGTACGACATTGTATTGATGTTATGCATGTGGAGAAGAATGTATGTGATAGTCTCATTGGCACATTGTTAAACATTCAAGGAAAGTCAAAGGATGGGATCAAAGCACGTCAAGACCTTTGTGAGATGGGAATACATCCCGAATTACATCCAAGGCCTCGAAGGCAATAGAACATATCTACCACCAAGCATGTCACACCTTGTCAAAGAAGGAGAAACGTAGTTTATGTCATTGTCTTGCAAGTATTAAAGTGCCACAAGGATACTCTTCAAATATTAAGAGTCTTGTATCCATGAAAGATCTGAAGTTAATTGGATTAAAGTCCCATGATTGTCACGTTTTGATGCAACAGCTTGTTACCCGTGGCTATACGTAACATATTGCCTAAGAATGTTAGACATGCCATTATGCGACTATGTTTTTTCTTCAATTCTATTTGTGCCAAGGTTATCGATGAAAAATCACTAGATGAGTTGGAAAATGAGGCTACGGTTGTGCTATGTCAATTGGAGATGTATTTTCCTCCATCATTCTTTGATATAATGATTCACTTAATAGTTCATGTTGTGAGGGAGATACGAATTTGTGGGCCGGTTTATTTGAGGTGGATGTACCCAATTGAGCGATACATGAAGATCTTCAAAGGGTATTCTAAAAATCCATACAGACCTGAAGCTTCAATTGTTGAGCGGTATATTGCAGAAGAAGCCATAGAATTTTGTTCAGATTACTTGGCAAGAGTCGTACCTGTGGGTGTTCCTAGAAATCGTCATGATGATAGGCTAAATCGTAAGGGAACTCGTGGTATTAGAATTCAAACAAAAGATCATGTAGAGTTGACCACCGCCCACTTGTATATTTTGAACAATACGTAAGAGGTTATTCCTTACATAGATGCGCATAAAGCAATGTTAAAGGACCTAAACCCCAAAATGGGTGAAAGGTGGTTGATGAAAGAGCATAACAACAACTTTATCAATTGGTTTCAAAGCAAAATATTTTCAAGTGACAATGCCTCTGATACACTGAAATGGCTAGCACATGGGCCTAGATATAATGTTATAACTTGGCAAGGATATGACATTAACAAATACTCATTCTATAAGAAGGCACAAAATGACAAAAGTACAGTCCAGAATAGTGGAGTATCTATTGAGGCAACATCTATGCACTTTTCTAGTGCAAAGGACAAAAACCCCATCATGGCATCAATTAGTTACTTTGGAGTCATTGAGGAGATTTGGGAGGTCGACTATACTAAATTCAAAGTGCCTTTATTTAAATGTAAATGGGTTGATAGCAATACTGGTGTCCAAAGAGACCAAATGAGATTTATTTTGATTGATATAAACAAGATTGGTCATAAGGAAGAACCCTTCATAATGGCATACCAGGCAAAACAAGTGTTTTATGTCACTGATCCATCAAATTATAGGTGGTCAGTTGTCCTCAAAGGAAAAATGATTGATGTCACAAATGAGAATGGAGAAGAATTAGATGATTTTATTAACATTCAAAATTCACCACGGTTGCCTATTGCTATATCCCAATTGGAAGAGGACTTTGTTCATGCTACTCGCAATGACCATGATGAAGGCATATGGGAAAATATTAATACAATCTAAGTTATGTTTCTATTTGTTTATTTTTTTAACATGTAATTGAGGAGACTTTGCATGTGTATTGATATAATTCTATGTTTTTTTCATTACAGGTAAATGGCATGTCCTTCACCATCTCCTCCACCATCTCCACCACCATCTCCTCGTGCATCCGGAAAGACATTTTCCAGGAAGAGGAGTCGACAATCTACACGGTTGAAAGGCTTGACCGTTAGACACATATCCGGCCGAAGTTATCTCGTGTTCTGTTGATCCTAGGACTCGGCAAGGTGTCAGGTCCCTTTAGTACCCAATTTAGTAGCTACTTGGGTACACTAGCTAGAGAGAAGGTATTTATTCTATTTCAAAGTTAATTTCATTTCAAATATATTGTTGATACTTATGTTGTTTATGTTGTGTAGATATCTATTCTCCATCCTACTTGGGATCATGTGGAGGAAACTGTGAAGAACTTGTTATGGCAAGATCTTCTTGTAAGTATGTGTATTTAGTTGTTTATACATTATTATCAATTGGTTAACTAAAACTTGTTTGCTATCGTAGGAACACTTTGATATAGTCAATTCCGAGGATGTGAGGAGGAAGATAATGACAGCCCATAGCAAAAATGTGGAGACAATTCAAGTCCACATTGACCACTAAATGGGTGTATGCCGAGGACAAAGTTAGGAAGGGATTAACCCCTTGCCAAAGATATGGCATAGATGAGGAGACTTGGAAGAAGTTTGTACATAGTAGGACTCGGTTCGGAGTGGGAGGTAATGTTAATTGCTTAATTGACTTGAACATTTTATAATGAGTTGTGTATCTAATATTGTGTTCAATTATGTTGCAGGAAAGAAGACAAAAATCAAAAGACATTCAGAGCAAGAATGTCGCCCCCACCTTCCGTCTCGTGGTGGGTACGACCTATTGACAAAGAAGATGATGGAGGAGAAGATGAGACTTCGACAGTCGAGTTAGCCTCTTCTGGTTTAAGCGAAGAGCAGATTCCTCCACCATCTCCTCCAAAATGTCACCGTAAGTGGAAGAGGGCTCGTACAAAGCCTTCTCGGTGACATGACATCGCAGGAAGCCCGAGAAATTGCTGCTCGGATTGTAAGTAAAAGAAGTTAATTTACTTTGAATTAGTTATATGTAACTTGTTCATTAATAAAATTAACTTTTATAATGTAGGATGCCTTGGAGGAGCAAGTGTACACAGGGAACTTTTATCCCTTCTCGGTCATCAGGATATCTTGACCACTCGCTATTGGACGACCGTAACATCCAGGTCGTGTTCGAGCCGTTGGCCAAGGTGTGGGTGTCCGACAGTATTTTGGACCACCATCACAGGATATCCGCACCTCCACATCCCCGAGCCAAGAAGATATTGCTGCCTTGGAGATGGCTCTCACAAAGAAATTGACACCAGCCATCGTGGCAAAATTGGAGGAAGAGTTGACTCCCGCCATCGCCGCACGACTTGAGGAGACCATCACCGCACGTGTGCAGGAGCAGCTCTCGCGTATGACCTCCATGAGTACTTCATTTGCCGATGCTCATCCTCCATCGTGTGCATTTTCAACCACAAATTGGTACTTGACTTATGTTTCTAAAATCTTAGTCCTTATTGGAATTTACTCGTATTTGTAGGTCCAAGAGTTAGCACAAAGGGCAGCTAGTGCTGAAGCCACTATCGAGGTCACACTCGAGGTGGCATCTATTCATCCCGAATCCACAAAGGATGATCGATATGGCTTGTGGGTTAAGGTAGATGAAGGTCTAAGGCTAGTGGCCCATGGATCAGCTTCATGAAGGGGCTTCAACCATCCACAATGTGCCTTTGGATCCTAACTTGGTCAAAGTAGTGGTTGAAAAGGTGGTTGACGCCGCGGCTAGTGTCCCTATCCCCACCGAAGAGGTGCGCACAATGGGCCAAGCCCTTCGCACCTTCATTACTTGGCCCCGACATTTAGTTAGGTCAATAATGGCAAAGGTATGTATATGTATGGTTATAATACATCTAACACATAAATAAATTGATTTATTGTTTATGATTATATTTTATAAAATATGTAGGATGTTTGGCAGCCAAAAGACTTGGGTAAAGCTATTGCCACTCCTTCCGCATCTAAGGAGAAGACACCAGCTTGTGGAGACTTCTCCAAATCCAATTTTTGATCTCTTGTCTCTTTCCCCACAATTGTATCTGCAGTCATTCCAAGTTCCATGGGATTGTACATTATATGGGATGGCTTCTAGCAATATCCCCCTATACATTTCCCACACCGATGCCCTGGAGATTGGGATGGGCAATCAATGTCTAAATATAGCCGTTTTACAATTTTGGACATTGTAAGTTCATATCTTTCATGACTCTTTTCATTTTAGTAAATATATAAGCTATAAGTTCACTTAAATTGGCATATTTTAGGATGATGCACGAAATGATAGTGGAGCAGGGCATTGGTCATGTGTATGGATTCTTCGAGCCTCAATCCATACAAAAGTTCTGGAATAAGCGTGATCAAATTCTCAGTTACATGCAAAATTGGATCACCGATTCTAAAAGAGATATTTACCTTGGAGCATACCATCATTCGTAAGTTATCCCAGCCTCTTCTCGGTTTTACACAAGTTTTTTTAATAGATTCTAATCATGTGTATATACGTAAACCACTGGCGACTATTAGTTATTTGTCCAAAGCAGTAATCTTGTGTGTTGGTTCTCGCTCATTGGGAAGGAAACCTGACATGGAGCTAAAAAATATTGTAAACGAGTAATTATTTCTTATATTATGTCTAAACATCTTGATTATTCTATTTCTAACCCCCTTCTTTTCAATATATAGTGCTCTAAAGGTTTGTAGTACATTAGGTGGAAAACACGCAAGTAAAAGCACAGACTCCAAATTGGAATTTTATCAAAGTAAGTAGCCTTTATATATATTATACTATCTATTAATTTATGTTCAAATTTAATAGTTATTTTTAACATATTTAGTCATTTTTAGTGTAACAAACAAAATGGAGGATACGAAGTGCGGCTACTATGTAATGTATTGGATGTGGCTCATCATTTTTGGTAGCATTCAGGATAGTTGGAATGAGGTAAGTTGACATTTGCTATTATATTCAATTCCTTTATTTTTATTGCTTAGGGTTTACCATTCTATTATTGTGAACTTCTTACAGTGCATTTAAAGATATAGAACCTTTGCCTATGGATACTATAGACATGGTTAGAAACAAATGGGCGTAAAAGTTTGTACAAGTAGTTAGGAATAGGATTGATTGATATTTTTTTGTGTATTTTGTACATAATTTGGCTGATTTTGACATATATATCTATCATTTTATATATTAGTGATTAGCTGAAATAAATATACTGTCTGGACTGAGATTATATAGCAGGTCGTGTGTTGGTGGCACTAAAATAGACCAACATTTAAAAAAAAAAAGGGATATTCTACGTCGGTTATTGCATTAACCGACGTTGTAATGTCGGTCGCTTGAGCGATACAGAGGTCGCTTGAGCGATACAGAACCTGAGAGTCCCCTTTGTTTGAAGGCTTCGTCGCTCAAGCGAGTACACCGGTCGCTTGAGCGAGAAAGGACTTTCAACGTCGGTTAGTTCAATAACCGACGTAGAATTTACTAATTTCTACGACGGACATTTGGTTACCCGACGTAGATATATCACATTCAACGTTGGGTATTCTGAACCGACGTAGAATCCTTTGACATTCAACGACGCCTGAATCAACGACGTCATTGGAACTGACGTTGAATGCCTTGTATAACCGATGTTGAATGATCATTCTGTAGTAATGAGATTTGATCCCATTTAGTGATGGACTAGTTTTAGGAAATAAAAACTTAAAATTGCGTCTTTATCCTTCCTTGTTTTTTAACATGCTTTAATTGCTTGGCTTTAATAACTGTTGGTTGTTTATTTTATGCAATTGTTTGAAATACAAATTGTGCATAAACCCTTGCACACAACAATTCCCCCTATACCTAGGGGCAAGTGGGATATCCATAGGGAGTGGGTGGCAGGTACGATTTGCTGTAGTGAAGGCCATGAGCCCACCCGGATGGTTGGAAACCACCACTCAAGGTGATAACCTTCCTTTCTTGGCCCAAAGACTGACTAAGGCCTTAGTGCCATGCATGGTCGGAAGGCTGGAGAGTGGGGACCCTATAATGGGGGCACCTTGGGGGCCTGGCCTCGATGAGGAAATTTAGAACTACCCTGAATAAGCACTCTTCTGCAAGATACCCCTACCTCGTGATTAAAAGCATCGTCCTACTTGTTCACGAATGAGTGAATTGTGTGTGCATTTGTTTGCTTGCATTTTTTTTGTTGCATAACATAAACATACAATAGATAAAAATAGAAAAATATCTTAAAAAATCTTTTCACAATAAACACCCTTATCTCGGACAGTCTGCCTTTTAGCCAGCCTGGTTTCAGGTTTTTTGTAAGCTAAATAGCCATGCAGTCTGATAGAAGAGATAAGGGGACACAAAAATTATTCTTTCGCAATAAACCATTTTTATCTTGGACAGTCTGCCTTTTAGCTAGCCTGGTTTCAGGTTCTTTGTAAGCTAAGTAGCCACGCAATCCGACAGAAGAGATAAAAGGTCATAAAAAATGAATAAAACAAATAAAATTCAACAAATCAAAAAAATGGGATCTTGTTCATAAACATTAAACTCATAAACATCCATGTAGGTAGTTTATCTTCCTTTTAAAAAGAATATACAAAAAACCAAACACTATCATGCATCATGTAGAAAATAAAACATGATAATGTTTAGGAAAAATAAACACTTGCATGCATACCTGCATTAACATCATATTCATAGCATGCATTTTTGTTTTTTAGAAAATGGAGGCGGCTAGTAGATAGTTGAAGAAAGTGGATATTTCCCGATACCATGTGGAAAAGATAGAACGGCTCTGCGCATTGATGCCACCAGAGGTCCGCTCCAACTTTGAAAAATCCTATGGACAAATCCTTGACTTACTGAAGATCTATGTCGACCCTATTTTTGTCAGGATTTTGGTTCATTTTTGGAATTCCAATCTGCACTGCCTCGAATTCCCGCAGTTCAATATGGTACCCACTTTGGAGGAGTATGAGATGATGTTAAGATGACCCCAGTCAGTCGGGGTCCATATTCGCCACGAGGCATATACTCCTGCAGCCCAAGTCGCTGTCATCATCTGATTGTCATCTCAACAGACTTCCCTGATAGCAAAAGGGAACATCTAGGGTTGGAAAGTCGCAATGTTAGAAGACCATCTTTCCTCTTTGGTTGAAAGGGCAGATTGGTTTGCTTTTAACAAAACCCTGGCTCTGATCATGTTTTGGACTATGTTGTTTCCCTTTCACCTCGACACAGTGGATCAAGCCATCATGGATGCCTTCTTCGCCTGGGACGTGCACTCGAAGAGGCCCTTGCGACACCTTGCTTTCGGTCGCATTCTGTCACCAAAAGCAAGGGAGAACACTCAGATGTTGTTCTTCACTGCTAATTGTGTGGGGTATCACGCATTTCTACGCCTCAAGTCACATGGGGATGTTCCCCGACCCTTTGAAGAGCTTCTCCAAAATCCCTCTCCACCAACGTCTAACCATGGAGTGGAAGGTCGAGTTGGAACAATGGAACGCCAACCGCTTATCCTGGGCATGTCCTTGGTTCCGACTTGGCCCAATCCTCATCAGATGTGGGGATTATCTGAACATACCATTGATAGGTCTCAGAGGTTGCATAGCCTATTCTCCAAAGGTGGCTATGAGACAACTCATGAGAACCCAAACCGCATTATTATGGGAAGAGCTAGGAGGACTGTGCTTCTTCGGAGACCCATGCACTATTGCGAACTCACTTGTTGTGCGGAGAGCATGGGAGAGACCAGTCTTCATGGGAGATAGAGAGCTAGGCAAAGCTCGAGTAGCTGTCTCCAGTGACTATGAGGAGTGGAGGATAAATAGAGGGCTGTCACAACCATCCGCCCCACCTGTTGTGCCTTCAGCTAGTGGAGGGCTCCAAAGCCAAGTTGATGCTTTGACTCAGAGGATAGAAATCATGGGAGCCCAGATGAGGGCCCTTGAAGAAAAAGAGCAAGAATCTATCCTCACTATAGATGGTCTACAAAGGCAGTGCAGGAAGAAAGATCAAGAGCAAGAATCTATCCTCACTATAGATGGCCTCAAGGACCAATGCGCTGACTCCAATGAGCAGGTTATTCAAGCATCCAAAGTTGCCAGGTTAAACTCAGATAATCAACTTCAAGAAATGACTGCCAAGTCAGCACACCTTGAGGCTGAATGTGCAAAACAGGCCCAGACAATCAAGGGAATGCTGCAAGATCTCACAAGGACTCGGTCTGAGTTACGTCAAGGACGGGAGACTACCCAGAGACTTAATAGAAGCCTTACTGAGTTGCGCTGCAAAGAAAGGGACATGTTAGCTCAGTATGACCAGGTGCTATGAGAAAGAGACTGAGCCCTTGAGAGACTCAATAATTTACAAGCCTTGGTCGTCCATCAAGAGGCAAAGATCAAAGAGGCTCAGAAGTATAGCAAAGATATGAGTCAGGCGGTCCACCAGTAGACCGAAGCACTCGCTCGTCATGTACGGGAAGCCGAAGAGGAATTACATAGAAATCAGAACCCGCCTGTGAGTTTCTTTAGGCTTTTCCATTTCTGTCAAAATGTGCTTAGTAGCATGGTGTAGGGGAATGTACACTTTCTATAAATAAATAAAATTTCCTTTTATTCAACAATTGTTTACTTGCATGCATTTCATTCATTTGCATATTTGATTACCCCTCCTTCACTTTTAATAAATAAGATAATAAAAAAGAAGGATTAACTGATACGTCTTCCACAATCAGAAGGATGGAGACAAAACCGTTCATAATCAAGCTCTCCCCAACGGTCGATTCATCCCAAGAGGACAATAAGCCTCAGCTGTTGGTTATCAAAGTCAATAAGGAAGAGGGGGCAAGGTCGCTTTTGTGATTATTTGTGCCTCGTCCTTTCCCCTATGAATCAAATAAAGTTGTAGCATGGAGATACGGGGAATCTTCACTAATAAAGGAGGACATCTACAACATAGTCGGCATTGGGGGCATGACTAGAAGCGGAAGGATATACTCCCCCAAGGAGTTACAAGAAGATGCCCCCAAGAATAAGGAATCCAAGGAGGAGACCGATGAATTGCTCCAGTTCATAAGGCAGAGTGAGTATTCCATCATCAACCAACTCAATCACACATTGGCAAAGATAACTTTGTTATCTCTAATGATGAGTTCGGAACCGCACAAAAACGCCCTGATGAAGGTCTTGAGCGAAGCGCATGTATCTCATACAATATCCGAAGAAAAAGTTGAGAGGATCGTCGGTCACATCACAACTAGCGATCACCTCACCTTCACAAGTGAAGAACTCCCTCCAGAGGGGTCGAGCCATAACAAGCCCTTGCATATCTCCATTAAATGCAAGGAATATCTCATCACTAAAGTTCTTTTGGATAACGGGTTATCCTTGAACGTGATGCCCAAGCGCACACTTGATAAGTGGACTATTCAAGGAACCCGCATGCGCCCAAGCAGCACTATCGTTCAAGCCTTCGACAGATCCAAATGAGAAGTAGTGGGGGAAATCAATATGCCAATCCAAGTTGGACCCACTATCTTCAATGTCAATTTCCACGTGATGGAATTACTCCAGCATACAGTTGTCTCCTTGGCAGACCTTGGATTCATGACGCCAAGACAGTACCTTCAATGCTCCATCAGAAAGTCAAGTTCATAGTAGATGACAAACTAGTCACAGTCCAAGAAGAAGATGATATCTTGATCAGTGGACCATCTAATCAATCCTATGTGGATGCGGCTGAAAAGGCCCTTGAAACATCTTTTCAAGCACTTGAAATTACTAATATAGAAAGACTTCCCGATAATACGAAGGTAGCCCGCATGATGATGAAGCATGGTTACCATCCTGGCTAAGGACTCGGGGCAGACTCCCAAGGAATGAAAGAGCCCCCGGAATTCAAAGACAATCCTTTAAAGCATGGCCTAGGATATGACCCTACAAAGGGCCGAGCAGAAAGAAGAAAAGGGAAGTCTCCCCTTCGCATACTCAAGCAGATTTTCCGAAGCGCAGGGATACAAGCGTCAAGAGCAACTCTAGTTATTAGGAGCTCTTTTTCCTTTCTTAAGGGATGTAAACCTAATGATTGTTAGAGATTATCCCCCGGGGCTAGCCCGACCCTCGGGCATCTTTTGGGCACATATTCCCCTATTAATTAATAAGAATATATTTCTTACTATTTCCTTCTCTTCTTGTTATTCATGACTAGACCTCGTAATAAACATGTTTAAGCAAATGTTTTTTTTAAATGCGTCGAAATAATCGAAACACGTCATTGCATTAATAATCAAGCTAATTGACTAGAAACATAGAATAAGGTTTTACCTCATCATAATAAAACCATGTTTCGCCAATATTGTGTAAAAACATAAAATAAACCAAAATAAGCCCATAGAAGCCAAAGGCTAAAACAAAAAGGGGCAAATTACCCGGTAGGAAACCCACCAAGGGGGCTACGCAAAAATTAGGGTTAACCCGCTAGGAAACCCGAACAACAATAAAGGGTAGCCTAGGTAGAAGTTAGGGTTACAAAATAAAGCCCGCTAGGATTCCAAAACAAGAAAAAAGGAACCTAGACAAAAGTTAGGACCAAAACACAATATCCTAGTCTGAAAACCCAAAGGGCAGTCTAGGGAGTG
Source organism: Sphenostylis stenocarpa (assembly GCA_963425845.1). NCBI lineage: Eukaryota > Viridiplantae > Streptophyta > Magnoliopsida > Fabales > Fabaceae > Sphenostylis > Sphenostylis stenocarpa. The sequence goes on along the minus strand of OY731403.1, from coordinate 60,183,010 downwards.
AATAAGCCATAGAAAGCGATAGAAATTGGCTAAGACGCGAACCCTCAAACTAAGACATTTGTTAAACACCAGCTTAAACACTCTGATCAACCTTGGCCAACCATTCTTACAAAACCCCTTTTAAATAAATATTCAACCGTCTAAAACATAAGCCTTTGAGGGTTTTCAACTAAGACTATCGTCTCGTTTAGCGAGATCATCGTCTCGTTGTTCGTTGAAAGCGAGACCGCCTTCTCGTTTGGCGAGACCGCCATCTCGCCATTTGCTAAAGGCGAGACTGCCTTCTCGCTTGGCAAGACGACCATCTCGCCACATCGCAATTGGCAAGACCGTCGTCTTGACATTCCAGACGGCGGAGACTGTCGCGAACTTCAAAAATTCTGGACCACCGTCAGATGGCGGTCCCGACCAAAAACAAAATTTTCTATATCAAGGGGGCTTTTGGATCAATTTTGAAAGTGTTGAAGATCTTATTGAATCATTTAAACGAAGATCTTGCTGATTTGATGAAGTCAAAATGAAGTCAAAGGCCACTCTATTGCAATCAAAGGTCACTTAGATAAAAGGGTAGAGTGGTTAGTGAATCTGCATCTTTACTTAGGTATAATCATTCTTATCTCTCTGCTGCATAAGGTTTCTTCATTTAAAAGATTTAGCAAAAGCCTCTAAAAGGTGTTTAATCTGTTAAAAACAAATTATTTTGTTAAATGATTTTTAAGTAACTAATTTAACTGATATTATATGAGCTTTATCAGTTAAAATGTTCTTAACACTTTTGTAACAGGTTTTTAACTGATATGTTTTCGAAATAATCGATTGTTTTCATTAGAATTGTTTTTGAAAACCTTCCGCCAGTATTTTAACCGATCTAGAATTGATATAATCGATCAAAATGACTTAAGTTGTTTTGAAAAGTGTTCTGGCAGAATTTTAATCGATATAAACTCGAAATAATCGATTAAAATAACTTGAAGTATTTTTGAAGATGTTCTGTCAGTATTTTAATCGATACAAATGCGAAATAATCGATTAAAACAACTAAGAGATTTTTCCAGAATGTTTTAATTGATTAAAACAAGTATGTTATCAGTTAAAATAACTTAGAAAGTTTTATGAAATCCTTTGGCAGAATTCTAATTGATTAAAATGCGTTTCAATCGATTAAAATAACTAAGAGGATTTTTTACAAAGTATTTTAATCGATAAAAACAGATTGTTATCAGTTAAAATCACTTAGAAAGTTTTATGAAAACATTTGGCAGTATTTTAATCAATTAAAAGACAAAATAATCGATTAAAACAATTTGAAGGATTTTTTACAAAGTGTTTTAATTGATATAAACGTTGTCGTATCAGTTAAAACAAATCTGGAAAATGATCAAGAACATTTTAACAGATTAAAAGAAGTTTTAACAAATTATTTCAAGACTTTTAACAGATTAAAAGATTGTTTTAACAGATTAATTAAACCAGCAGTTTCAACAATCTTCTATATAAACAGAATTGCTTGAATATTTTAAAACACATCTTTGGAAATCAATCAAGCAATCATAAGTGCTACTTTCAAGAGAGAATCACGCAAATTTTGTGAAGTTCTTAGAAGTTCTTTCTTGAGGCAATTTTTGCATTCTTTTGGTGAAGAAACTTATTCTGCAGAGCTGCATAAACCTGGTTTGGGTGTTCTAGTTTCTTCTCTTTATTTCTTTACTTTTCTTTTCTGTATTGTGGGTGCCTGGAAGTGTGGGCACTAGTTTCTGTGGCTGGAATTTGGCTACAAGGTTGTTCAAGAACTAGAAATTGGTTCTTGGTGAAGGTTTAGGTGCAAGGACTGGAATTTTGGTTCTTGTGGTAGATTGAGTGTGTGATTGAAGTTGTAATCTTTAAAACATTCAATCTAGTGGAACCCAGTTGGAATTTGGCTGGAAACTGGACGTAGCCCTGGGATTGGGTGAACCAATATAAATATTGGTTGTATCTTTCTAACCTTTATCTCCTTAATTCTGTCACTGCCTTTACTTTGATTGTTTGCTTTGTTTGATTCAAGAATTGATCAGAAATCTGAATCTTTGAAATAGATAATCTATAAGTTTGGAAAAATTTTCGAAGATCAATTCACCCCCCCTCTTGATCTCAGCCTACTTTTCTAACAATTGGTATCAAGAACAAGGTTCTTGAAATTTACTCAAGTCTTTCGATCCAAATGGCTGGAAATAATTTTTCTGAGGGTGCTTGTATTGATAGACCTCCAATGTTTTGTGGTACAAATTACTATTTTTGGAAGATAAGAATGAAGATCTTTATTGAATCTGTTGGTATAAATGTTTGGAATATTATTGAACAAGGAACTTATGTTCTTAACAGAGAATGATCTAGTTTAAATGATTGTGAAAAGAAACTAATCGAAGATGATTGTACTGCTAAGAATATCATCACATGTGCACTTAACATAAATGATTTTTTCAGTATATCTCATTGTCAAACTGCTGCACAAATGTGGAAAACTCTTGAATTGGCTTGTGAAGAAACAACAGAGATATGTTTGATGGTCAATTCGGATTCTCCCATGACCAGTGTAAGTTCTGACTCAACAACTAATATGAATTACAGTTCATTACAAGATGCTTTTTATGAAATGCATGCAGTAGCTAAGAAATTAGAAATTGAAAACAAAAGATTAAAAAGCATGAATAGTTTATTAGAAAACAAAATCACTCTTCTTGAAAAGAAAATTGTTGATGAAGAAACTAAGAATGAAAATCTGGAAATAGCTAATAATTCTGATTGCATGTGTAATGATAAAGATTGTAAAAATTGTCTTGAGTTACAAAAGAAATTAACATATTTAATAAAAACTGCATCTAAACTTGCACAAGGAAAAACCAGTCTTGATGTTATACTTGATTCTCAAAAATTTGTTATTGATCGTGGTGGTATTGGTTTTACATCTCTTGTTGGAAAGAAAACTAGAGCATTTAAAAACTATTTTGCATATAGTAAATATGTTTCGTCACCATTTATTACTTGTTTTTTATTGTATGAAAAAAGGTCATTCTGTGAAATTTTGTAGAATCAATAAATATGCTATACCAAGAGGTAGAATGAAGTGGATTCCCAAGAATTCATTTCAAATAACCTGATTGGACCCAATGATTATAAAAAGGGTACCATATATATGTTAAATCTGTTTTGCAGGAACAAAATCTAGAAGTTCTATGGTACCCATTCAGCAAATGTTGTTTTTGGATTCATGGACTGTGTATTTTAATTGATATAAAACTGTTTTAATCGATTAAATCCACTTACATAGTATATAAGAAAAGCTGTCCATACAATTTTAATCGATTAAAATATGAATTAATCGATTAAAATGCTCTCAGGATATTTAGTATGATTGTTTTAATCTATTAAAAAGAATTTACATCAGTTAAAATCATTAAAAGGCAAAAATTAATCGATTATTTCGCGATTTAATCGATTATTATTCTAATATGTTCTTTATAGAACAAGATTAATCGATTCAATAACAAATTAATTGATTAATATTATGCTTTCAGTGCATAATTAATTGATTGTTTCAATTCTATATCAGTTATATTGCAACTATACTAATTTCTCTTTCAGGCACAGCAAACTGAAGATCTCTGTTACCTTGATAGTGGTTGTTCTAAACATATGAAAGGTGATATTACAAAGTTTTACAATTTAAAACCAAAGAATGGTGGGACTGATGTCTATGGGGATAATAACAAAGGAAGAATTCTTGGAATAGGTGACATCAAATGCACAGAATCAGGTATTATTAACAATGTATTATATGTTGAGGGTTTAAAACATAATTTGATCAATATTAGCCAGCTGTGTGATAAAGGACACAAAGTTATCTTTGGTCAAGATCAATGTCAAATTATCAAATCAGATTCAGAACAGGTACTTATCATTGGTAAGAGAATCAACAATATTTACATGTTAGATACTAATTCTGCTAAAAATTGCTGTTTAATTTCTAAAGAGAACGATTCCTGGTTGTGGCATAGGAGGTTAGCTCATATTCATATGAATCACCTTAATAAATTGATTTCTAAAGATCTTGTAATTGGCTTACCTAAACTTATGTTTGTGAAAGACAAAGTATGTAATGCATGTCAAACGGGCAAACAAGTAAGGAATTGCTTTCCGCAGAAAAATATTGTTTCAACATCAAGACCTCTTGAACTTTTGCACACGGATCTCTTTGGTCCTTCTAGAACTATGATTTCAGGAGGGAATCTATATGCACTGGTTATAGTAGATGATTACTCAAGATTTACCTGGGCAATATTTTTAAAATTAAAATCTGATACTTTCCATATGTTTAAGAAATTTGTGAAACAAATTCAAAATGAAAAAGGTTATTTCATCTCTTGTATTCAAAGTGATCATGGGGGAGAGTTTTCAAATGAAAATTTTAATAAGTTTTGTGATAAACATGGTATTAAGCATAACTTTTCTGCTCCTAGAACTCCTCAACAGAACGATGTAGTTGAAAGGAAAAACCGTTCTCTTGAAGAATTAGCTAGGACAATGCTTAATGAGAAAGCATTACCAAAATATTTTTGGGCTGATGCCGTTAGTACTGCTTTTCATGTACTAAATCGTGTTTTAATTAGACTTTTTCTTAAAAAAACTCCCTATGAATTATAGAAAGAAAAAAGCCTAACATAAACTATTTTAGAGTATTTGGATGTAAGGTTTTTGTCTTAAACAATGGAAAGGAAAATCTTGGAAAGTTTGATTCCAAATCAGATGAAGGTATCTTCTTGGGTTATTCATTAAATAGCCATGCCTATAGAATCTTTAACAAAAGGCTAAATACTGTAGAAGAATCTGTTCATGTTGTATTTGATGAGACTAACCCAGGTATGCAGAATAATTCTGAGTATAGTACAGAAGATGATGTTTTAACTGATAAAATGTATCAGTTAAAATTACGAAAATCAACAATTTTTCAAAAACAGGAAGAATCTATTGAAGAATCTGAAGAGCAGTTGCCTAAAGAATGGAAGACTCGAAGAAATCTTTCAATAAACAACATCATTGGTGAAATAAATCAGGGAGTTTCCACTAGAAGATCTTTAAATAAATTCTGCAATCACATGGCATTTGTATCACAAATAGAACCAAAAACCATATCTAATGCATTAAAGGACAATAACTGGATTAATGTTATGCATGATGAATTAAATCAATTTACAAGAAATGAAGTATGGGAATTAATTCCAAAACCAGATGATGTCAATATTGTAGGAACTAAATGGGTTTTTAGAAATAAAATGGATGAAAATGGTATAATTACTAGAAACAAGGCTAGATTAGTTGCTAAAGGGTATAATCAGCAAGAAGGAATTGATTTTGATGAAACATATGCTCCTGTTGCTAGATTAGAGGCTGTTAGACTTCTACTTGCTTATGCTTCAATAAAGAATTTCAGGTTATTCCAAATGGATGTCAAAAGTGCTTTCTTAAATAGCTACTTGAATGAAGAAGTTTTTGTTACCCAACCACCTGGTTTTGAAGATCATATTCATCCAGAATATGTTTACAGATTAAAGAAAGCATTATATGGTCTCAAACAAGCCCCAAGACAATGGTATGAAAGGTTAAGTAATTTTCTCATATCAAAGGGCTATCAAAGAGGTTTGGTTGATAAGACTTTATTTATGAAAAAATTAAATAATGATATAATTCTAGTTCAAGTATACGTTGATGACATCATATTCGGAGCCACTAATGAGTCTTTATGTAAAGATTTTATCAAAGATATGCAGGGGGAATTTGAGATGTCTATGATGGGAGAACTCAACTACTTTCTTGGATTACAAGTTAAACAACTTCAAGGAGGAAGTTTTCTTCATCAATCTAAATACTGCACAGAGCTTTTAAAGAAATTTGAGATGCAACATTGCAAGGAAGCATCAACACCAATGTCCACCAATTGCTATCTTGATTCTGATGAAAAAGGAAAACCAGTCGATGAAACTAAATATAGAGGGCTTATTGGTTCTTTACTATATCTAAAACAAGTAGACCTGACATTATGTTTAGTGTTTGTATGTGTGCCAGGTTTCAATCTGCACCAAAAGAATCTCATCTTACTGCTGCAAAAAGGATCCTCAAATATCTCAAAGGGACTTTAAATGTTGGGTTATGGTATCCTGGTGAGTCCAAACTAAATTTAATTGGATACTCTGACTCAGATTTTGCAGGATGTAAGCTTGACAGGAAAAGCACCAGTGGCACTTGTCATCTCCTTGGAAGCAGCCTAATCTCATGGCATAGTAAAAGGCAAGCATGTGTTGCTCTTTCTACAGCTGAAGTTGAGTACATTGCAGCTGGAAGTTGTTGTGCTCAATCCCTTTAGCTCAAACAACAGCTTGAAGATTATGGTTTAATTCTCAGTAAAAATCCTCTTTTATGTGATAATACCAGTGCCATTATATTAACAAAAAATCCAATTCAACATTCTAGGACAAAACATATAGAAATTAGACATCATTTCATTAGAGATCATGTTTTGAAAGGTGATTGTGAAATTTTCTTTATAGAAACAGAAAAACAATTAGCTGATATTTTCACAAAACCTCTTGCTCGTGATTGATTTTATAAAATTCGAACTGAATTAGTCATTTTAGATGCATCAAACATCACTTAGTTTTACAAATCTGGTTGTTGTAATCGTTAAAACCAAGCTTTAATCGATTAAAAGCACTTATACAAAATTTTTCATACTATTTTAATCGATTAAATGTCGATTTAATCGATTAAATGAACTTAATTTTCTAGATTTCTAATTTCATCACTGTTTTAATCGATTAAAAAAATATTTTAATCGATTAGAAACAGGAATAGGAACATTTTAATTGATTTTGTCCTATTTTTAATCGATTATTACTCTAGGAAGAAAAATTAAAGGCTTTGGTTAATGGTTGTTAATGTAACATGCTACTAAAGCATGGTTCCCTTGTCTTTACACGTGTCTATTGTATTCATTACAAACGTGTTAATGAGGATAAGTTTGAATCAACTTTAATTGGTCTTTAAATGAGTAATATATCTAAATAGTTTCATGATTTTTTTTCAAAAACAAATTTGTTACATGCCATGCATAGTGTTTGTTTTGCTTCTCTCTTCCCTATTTTGATGAAGTCAAAGGGGGAGAAATGATTGTTCTTGATAATGATTATACTCACTATTTTAGGGGGAGTAGTAATATAGGGGGAGAAATGATTATGTTTTTTAATACTCACTAATCTATATATTCAAGTGACTTCTTCTGCATAAATATTATTCAAAGAGATGTTTTTCTTCATCAAATAGGGGGAGACTGAAAGTGTTGAAGATCTTATTGAATCATTTAAACGAAGATCTTGTTGATTTGATGAAGTCAAAATGAAGTCAAAGGTCACTCTATTGCAATCAAAGGTCACTTAGATAAAAGGATAGAGTGGTTAGTGAATCTGCATCTTTACTTAGGTATAATCATTCTTATCTCTCTGCTGCATAAGGTTTCTTCATTTAAAAGATTTAGCAAAAGCCTCTAAAACGTGTTTAATCTGTTAAAATAAATTATTTTATTAAATGATTTTTAAGTAACTAATTTAACTAATATTATATGAGCTTTATCAGTTAAAATGTTCTTAACACTTTTGTAACATGTTTTTAACTCGATATGTTTTCAAAATAATCGATTGTTTTCATTAGAATTGTTTTTGAAAACCTTCTGCTAGTATTTTAACTGATGTAGAATTGATATAATCGATTAAAATGACTTAAGTTGTTTTGAAAAGTGTTCTGGCAGAATTTTAATCAATATAAACTTGAAATAATCGATTAAAATAACTTGAAGTATTTTTGAAGATGTTCTGTCAGTATTTTAATCGATACAAATGCGAAATAATCGATTAAAACAACTAAGAGATTTTTCTAGAATGTTTTAATCAATTAAAACAAGTATGTTATCAGTTAAAATAATTTAGAAAGTTTTTTGAAATCATTTGGCAGAATTCTAATCGATTAAAATGCGTTTCAATCGATTAAAATAACTAAGAGGATTTTTTTCCAAAGTATTTTCCGAAGCGCAGGGATACAAGCGTCAAGAGTAACTCTAGTTATTAGGAGCTCTTTTTCCTTTCTTAAGGGATGTAAACCTAATGATTGTTAGAGATTATCCCCCGGGGCTAGCCCGACCCTCGGGCATCTTTTGGGCACATATTCCCCTATTAATTAATAAGAATATATTTCTTACCAATTGCTTCTCTTCTTGTTATTCATGACTAGACCTCGTAATAACCATGTTTAAGCAAATGTTTTTTTTTTAAATGCGTCGAAATAATCGAAAAACGTCATTGCATTAATAATCAAGCTAATTGACTAGAAACACAGAATAAGGTTTTACCTCATCATAATAAAACCGTGTTTCGCCAATATTGTGTAAAAACATAAAATAAACCAAAAGAAGCCCATAGAAGCCAAAGGCTAAAACAAAAAGGGGCAAATTACCCGGTAGGAAACCCACCAAGGGGGCTACGCAAAAATTAGGGTTAACCCGCTAGGAAACCCGAACAACAATAAAGGGTAGCCTAGGCAGAAGTTAGGGTTACAAAATAAGGCCCGCTAGGATTCCAAAACAAGAAAAAAGGAACCTAGACAAAAGTTAGGACCAAAACACAATATCCTAGTCTGAAAACCCAAAGGGCAGTCTAGGGAGTGAATCAGCCATAGAAAGTGATAGAAATTGGATAAGACGCGAACCCTCAAACTAAGACATTTGTTAAACACCAGCTTAAACACTCTGATCAACCTTGGCCAACCATTCTTACAAAACCCCTTTTAAATAAAAATTCAACCGTCTAAAACATAAGCCTTTGAGGGTTTTCAACTAAGACTATCGTCTCGTTTAGCGAGATCATCATCTCGTTGTTCGTTGAAAGCGAGACCGCCTTCTCGTTTGGCGAGACCGCCATCTCGCCATTTGCTAAAGGCGAGAATGCCTTCTCGCTTGGCAAGACGACCATCTCGCCACATCGCAATTGGCAAGACCGTCGTCTTGACATTCCAGACGGCGGAGACTGTCGCGAACTTCAAAAATTCTGGACCACCGTCAGATGGCGGTCCCGACCAAAAACAAAATTTTCTATATCAAGGGGGCTTTTGGATCAATTTTGAAAGTGTTGAAGATCTTATTGAATCATTTAAACGAAGATCTTGCTGATTTGGTGAAGTCAAAATGAAGTCAAAGGCCACTCTATTGCAATCAAAGGTCACTTAGATAAAAGGGTAGAGTGGTTAGTGAATCTGCATCTTTACTTAGGTATAATCATTCTTATCTCTCTGCTGCATAAGGTTTCTTCATTTAAAAGATTTAGCAAAAGCCTCTAAAAGGTGTTTAATCTGTTAAAAACAAATTATTTTGTTAAATGATTTTTAAGTAACTAATTTAACTGATATTATATGAGCTTTATCAGTTAAAATGTTCTTAACACTTTTGTAACAGGTTTTTAACTGATATGTTTTCGAAATAATCGATTGTTTTCATTAGAATTGTTTTTGAAAACCTTATGCCAGTATTTTAACTGATCTAGAATTGATATAATCGATTAAAATGACTTAAGTTGTTTTGAAAAGTGTTCTGGCAAAATTTTAATCGATATAAACTCGAAATAATCGATTAAAATAACTTGAAGTATTTTTGAAGATGTTCTGTCAGTATTTTAATCGATACAAATGCGAAATAATCGATTAAAACAACTAAGAGATTTTTTCAGAATGTTTTAATTGATTAAAACAAGTATGTTATCAGTTAAAATAACTTAGAAAGTTTTATGAAATCCTTTGGCAGAATTCTAATCGATTAAAATGCGTTTCAATCGATTAAAATAACTAAGAGGATTTTTTACAAAGTATTTAATCGATAAAAACAGATTGTTATAAGTTAAAATCACTTAGAAAATTTTATGAAAACTTTTGGCAGTATTTTAATCAATTAAAAGACGAAATAATCGATTAAAACAATTTGAAGGATTTTATACAAAGTGTTTTAATTGATATAAACGTTGTTGTATCAGTTAAAACAAATCTGGAAAATGATCAAGAACATTTTAATAGATTAAAAGAAGTTTTAACAGATTATTTCAAGACTTTTAACAGATTAATTAAACCACCAGTTTCAACAATCTTCTATATAAACAGAATTGCTTGAATATTTTAAAACACATCTTTTGGCAATCAATCAAGTAATCATAAGTGCTACTTTCAAGAGAGAATCGCGCAAGTTTTGTGAAGTTCTTAGAAGTTCTTTCTTGAGGCAATTTTTGCATTCTTTTGGTGAAGAAACTTATTCTGCAGATCTGCATAAACCTGGTTTGGGTGTTCTAGTTTCTTATCTTTGTTTCTTTACTTTTCTTTTATGTATTGTGGGTGCCTGGAAGTGTGGGCACTGGTTTCTGTGGCTAGAATTTGGCTGCAGGGTTGTTCAAGAACTGGAAATTTGTTCTTGGTGAAGGTTTAGGTGCAAGGACTGGAATTTTGGTTCTTATGGTAGATTGAGTGTGTGATTGAAGTTGTAATCTGTAAAACGTTCAATCTAGTGGAACCCAGCTGGACTTTGGCTGGAAACTGGACGTAGCCCTGGGAATGGGTGAACCATTATAAATCTTGGTTGTATCTTTCCAAACCTTTCTCTCCTTAATTCTATCACTGCCTTTACTTTGATTGTTTGCTTTGTTTGATTCAAGAATTGATCAGAAATCTTAATCTTTGAAATAGATAATCTGTAAGTTTGGAAAATCTTTCAAAGATCAATTCACCCCCCCTCTTGATCTCAGCCTACTTTTCTAACAAATTTAAAGCACTCCATTCTTGCATCTTCTCATACATTCTCATACATCTTTGAGTGTCTTTGCCCAAAATGCAACAAGGAGAATCTTCCAGGCCTCGAAAGAGAGGTCGGGGGCCCAGCCCGAGTGCATCCGCACCACAGGCTCCTCCAGATCCTACCCAGCTCACGCCGTAGCACAAGGCCAAGCTGGAGCACATCAGAGGTTACTCTTGGCATCCCATGCTGAGATTAAGACTACGGTATCCTGGTCGAGTTCGGTTGGGAAGAGGATGTGCGGGGATACATCTAGAGCATCGAGTGGGACTTCCTCCTCCAGGCCCCTTCGACCCACATCTACAAGCAAGTCATGATGGAGTTCCTCGCCTCCATCACAATGATCGACATGCCTACGATATTCCCGGGTGTCCCTCCAGTGAGTATGGTCTTGTACTACATGAACGGGACCTACCGGATGATGATGTTGGATGAGTTCAACGTCACCATGGGCTTCAACCAGCCCGTGGACACCCTGACGTCGGAATATCAAGGAGCCATCTGTGAGTGGCCGGCTGCCCTCACAACTGGTGAGATATGGGAGGATCTCATCGGGTCACAGATTCTACCGGCCCTGATTAAAGGGTCAGTGCTTAGCCCTCCTCTGCACATCTACCACAAGCTACTGGCAGGGACGATCCATGCACGGAAGGAAAGTCAGGGGAAGATCACTCAGCCTAAGCTCTTCGTGCTGCATTGCATGCTACATGGACGCCGGTGTAACCCCGACAACTTATTCTTGAGGGCTCTGAAGGACTTCAGGAGCCACCCTGTCGGAGCCATCCTCATGGGTCCCCTCATCACCCTGCTAGCCGAGAGGTGGGGGTGTACCGGTGGGGAGGACATTCCCTCCATCCTCCAACCTGAGCACATCAGCAGGTCCATGCTCGTCAGCATGGGGAGTCTTATCAGGCAGGGGTCCCAGGTGGGCCTCCACCCTGCGCTCGCCATGACCCTAGACATCCAGGATCTAGATGCGGCGCAAGAGCTCCCGATCCCCCCAGAGTTCGAGCAGCAGCAATAGCAGTATGTGTTAGAATCGCGCAGCGGAATGTTCGTGTTGTCGGACAAAAACCAAGAGGGGGGGCTGAATTGGTTTCTTAACAAAAATTAGGTTTTAAAAATTTTCCCCAAATTGTATCGATTAAAATGCTGTGTAAATGTAAATAGAATAGAGATAGAGTCTTACACAGGAGATTTATATTGGTTCGGATCAAAAGACCCTACGTCCAGTTGCTAATCACTCAAACAGAGGATTAACGTTGTCACTATAATCAAAGTTGTTACAAATAGATAGCAATTGAAAAGATAAAGTAAAGAAAACACCTCTCTTGAAACTCACAAGAGATAAAGAACAACTTTCCCTAGAGACGGCACAACACACAATCCACTAAGAACTCCACTAGTGATTCTTATCGCTTCTAGCCCACACCAGGTTCCAAAAGCCCCTTTTTCCTCCAACAAACAGTTCTCTGGCACTCACAACACTTAACTTTTGTTTGAAAAAGGTTGTTCAATTTTCTGAGAGCCATAGAGAACCTTAAGTATATGAATTAGGGTTTGGGAATTGGGGATTTTCGGAACTTGGAGTATTGGGATTAGGGTTTTCGAAAAAAGGATTAATTTGAAGTTGAAAATCAAAATCTGACTGAAATAATCGATTAAATGAAGTGTTAATCGATTATTACAGAGCCAAAATCAACAAAACCCCAAAACTCTCTGTTTTAATCGATTAAGTGCCCTGTTAATCGATTAACAGGCCTGTTAATCAATTAACAGGTGTGTTAATCGATTATTATAGTGAACAGATACAGAAAATAGTTTTTCTCACTGTAATAATCGATTATCTGATGATTTAATCGATTAAACCCGAGGCTTTATGAGAAATATGAGTTTTTGAAGCTTCTAAAGAGTAGACTATGTACCGGCTATCTTAGACTCTAATATTACAGACTCAAACTCATCAAAACAGAGTTATTACACAACAATACAAGTCTTCAACACTCTAAGTTCTTTGTTCTTGAATCATCATCAAAATCAACAAGCTTCATGTCCATGTAAGTTTAACATCAAGACCTTGTATGTTCAACAATCTCCCCCTTTTTGATGATGATCAAAATTTTCTTTTAAAGCCTTGTAATAACCTATTTTATCTGTCACACTAACAAACACATTAAACATACCAGATAATATTTAAATTCAATCATAAGAGGCTTTAAATATTTCGCCCCCTATTTTGATTATAATCAAAAATTAAGAGCTCCCCCTCAACATATGCATAACTTGGAGATAACTCCCCCTCAAACAAAGCAATAAAAGAATACCACATTTTATTTCAGAAGTGAAAATACATTACAACACAAGAGAAAATAAAAACAAACTTTAAAATTCTTCACTATCACTATGAAAGTGTGCATCAAATTTATTTTCTAAATGGTACACTTTATCATCTACATAAGAGATATGGCAAATTATTTCCTCATGCCGTACTCTAGAAAGAGTGAAGAATGCCTGCATCCTCTGGTTCATATCAGATAACATATCTTCCATAGATTGTCAGGTTTCAGGATGAGCAGAGGAAGTTCCAGCACTTTGGATCTGATCAGAGGGAAACTTAGCAGCAGGGGGCATATCTTCATTATCTTCATCTTGGTTTGGAACGTCATCCTTGTGAACATAAATATTGTTGACACGCACCATTTGGAGTTGGGTTAATGTGTTGTCCAACATGCGATATAAGTTAGTCGTTCGTACTCTTTGTTCACCTTCGACATTTACTCCTTTGTATTCAAGAATGTGAGAGATAAGGAGGGCATATGGAATTTTGAAGGTGGGATGGCGTTTGGCTTTTAACATAGTCATGGTGACAAGAATGCCCCAATCTAAAGGCTCATTATTCATTATGGCATGAATAATACGAAGATCGATTGAAGAACATTGAGCATGATTCGTAGCCCGGGGACATAGGATCCAGACAAGTAAATGCAAAATCATGCGTTCCTCCTTCTTCAAAGGTCCAGCTAGAAGGAGACGCCCAATCTCCATGGAAGGGTTTCGCAGAAAAGAATGGTAAGCCATGATCCTGTCAAAATCATCTAACTCACCAAACACGTTAATAACATCTTCTCTTATAGGAAAATGGGCAACGTTTTCCCAAATATCATCATCAAGAATAATTGTTACCCCTTTTACACGAGAGGTAGTTATTTGATCTCTGAATTTGAACCTAGAGTAAAATACCCTAACTAAGTCAGGATAATACGTACCTTGCATTTGGATGAAAGGGAGAACTCCTTGAATTTCAAGGAGATTAGGAAAATTGAATCCCCTATTGATGAATTGATCACCAATAAGGAATTTGGGAGAGATAATACCATGTTCCTTCCAATAAGACAGAAATTCTTGTCGGCCTTCAGCATCAGAGATCCATCCTTCTACAGAATTAGGATGGGGATGAGATGAGGGCGCGGATCTTCTTCTGGTGGGAATTTTAGCACGAGAAGATGAGGCCATTGTAGAATTAGAGGATTAACAAGAAAGATTTAGGAAGATAAGTGATGTTAGAAGAAGGCAAGAGTGATAGAATGAGGCAAGAAAGCTTGAATTCAAGAGATAGAAGTGAGTAGAAGTGAAATGGAGGTCCCTATTTATAACCAAGCATCTCCAACGGTCATATGGGAGTGAATGAAGGTCAAGAGAGCCGTTGGCAACGGCTAGAAAACAAAACTTGCCAGGTTTAATTGATTAAATCTTGAATTAATCAATTAAACCAGTACCAGACCTATTTAATCGATTAATTCAAGCAGTTAAACGATTAACACTGAGTTTAATCGATTATCTGGCGAGTTAATCGATTAATCCAGAGAGAAATGTCATGTTTTGGGTGCAAATAATCGATTATAACTCCAAATAATCGATTATTCCAGAGAGTTCATCAAATTTTTGAGGTTTATACACATGATAATCTATTAACATTCTACATAATGAATTATATCATTACAACCATCCAAAAATTGTCTAATTAAGCAGAATTTAAGCTATTTCTAATATCCCTAAGTCTCTTCTAAGATCATAGAATCTATCCTTGGGTAGAGGCTTAGTAAAAATATCTGCTAACTGATGCTTTGTATCAACATACTCAATTTTACAGTTTCCTTTACTTATATGATCTTTCAAGAAATGATGTCTAATTTCAATATGTTTGGTCCTAGAGTGCATTACTGGATTCTTAGTAAGATTAATTGCACTCGTATTATCACACATCAAAGGAATGTCATTTAGAAATATACTATAATCTTCTAGTTGTTGTTTCATCCACAAAATTTGAGCACAACAATTACCAGCTGCAATATATTCAGCTTCAGTGGTGGATAAAGCAACACATGCCTGTTTCTTAGAATGCCAAGATACTAAAGATGAACCTAACAAATGACATGTCCCACTAGTACTCTTTCTATCTATTTTGCATCCACCATAATTAGCATCAGAATAACCTATTAAACTTGTACAAGCTTCAGATGGATACCATAAACCAAAACTAGTAGTTCCTTTTAAATATTTTAAAATACGTTTTACTGCATTTAGGTGAGATTCTTTTGGACATGCCTGAAGTCTAGCACACACAGACAAAATGCATAATATCAGGTCTACTTGCAGTTAAGTATAACAGAGAACCTATCATACCTCTATACATAGATTGATTAATTTCCAAACCTGATTCATCCTTGTCTAAATAGCATGAAGTTCCCATGGGTGTTTTAGCTTCCTTTGAAGTGTCCATTCCAAACTTTTTAAGTATCTCTTTGCAGTATTTGGTTTGAGAGACAAAAATACCATCTTTAAGTTGCTTGATTTGAAGGCCAAGGAAGAATGTTAATTCTCCCATCATAGACATTTCAAACTCTCCCTGCATTATCTTAGCAAATTCTGGAAACAGGAGCATAAGTTTCATCATAATCAATACCTTCCTCCTGACAGTAGCCTTTGGCAACAAGTCTGGCTTTATTCTTTGTTATGTTTTCATCTTCATCAAGTTTATTTCTAAATACCCATTTAGTTCCAATTACTTGATGTGATTCTTCTCTTGGGATTAATTCCTAGACTTTATTCCTTTTAAATTGGTTAAGTTCCTCTTGCATAGCTATGCACCATTGGTCATCTTTAAGCGCTTCCTCAACATTTTTGGGTTCTATCTGTGACACAAAAGCTACAGACATGCAGAAATTAGTCATATTTCTAGTTCTTACCCCTTTTGAGATATCACCAAGTATATTGTCCATTGAGAGTCCTCTTGGTGATTGCCATTCTTTTTCTAATTCAGGTGTTTGAGAAGGCTCATTTTCTTCCAAATACAATTCATCAAGAGCCTCTCTTATATACTCATCATCACCTGCAAGTTCTTTATTTGACTCAATAGGATTTCCCCCAAGGTCTACAATTTCATCAAAAGTAACATGAATAGATTCTTCAATATTTAAGGTTCTTCTATTAAACACCCTGTAAGCCTTGCTAGTTAATGAATAACCTAAGAAAATGCCCTCATCGGCTTTTGAGTCAAATTTTCCTAAGTTGTCCTTTCCATTATTTAACACAAAGCACTTACATCCAAATATTTTCAAATGAGCAACATTAGTCTTTCTACCTTTTAATAATTCATAGGGAGTTGATTTTATAATTGACCTAATGAGCATTCTATTTAAAACATAACAAGCAGTACTAACCGCATCAACCCAAAAATATTTAGGAACATTTGATTCATTTAACATTGTTCTGGCAAGTTCCTCTAGTGACCTATTTTTCCTTTCAACTACACTATTTTGTTGGGGAGTCCTAGGAGCAGAAAAGTTATGCAATATTCCATTTTCCTCACAATAATTTTCAAATTTTTCATTTTGAAACTCACCACCATGGTCACTTCTTAAAACTTTAATTCTTAAGTCTTTCTCATTTTGAATTTGCTTTGCAAATTTTCTAAAGACCTTAAAAGCTTCACTTTTCATTATTAAGAAAAATGTCCAAGTATATCTAGAATAATCATCAACAATCACAAGACCATAATAATTTCCACCAAAGGTTTTTTATCCTAGAAGGACCAAATAAGTCTAAATGTAATAATTCTAGGGGTTTTGAAGTGGAAATAACATTCTTTGATTTAAATGATGATTTTACTTGTTTACCTTTTTGACATGCATCACATAACCTATCTTTTTCAAATTTTAACTTAGGCAAACCAACAACTAAGTCTTTTGATATCAATTTATTTAAATGATGCATATTTATATGAGTTGCTCTCTTATGCCATAACCAAGGGTTCTCTTCCTTAGCAACTAAACATGTTATACTAGAATCATGTATACAATCCAAATCAATCAAGTATATGTTATTATGCCTAATGCCTTTTAATGCTACATTTTCAGAATCTATCAAATGTATAGTGCAAAATTTACTTTCAAAGATTACCTTAAAACCTTTGTCACATAGTTGACTTATGCTAAGGAGATTATGCTTTAGCCCATCAACAAGAAGCACATCCTTAATCTCCAATGTGTTTGCACCACCTATATTTCCAATTCCAAGAATCTTTCCTTTGTTGTTGGCCCCATAAGTTACATATCCTTGTTCTTTAGCTTTGAAACTCACAAATTTTGTTTTGTCACCGGTCATATGCTTTGAGCATCCACTATCAAGATACCACATAGACTTCTTTAATTTGGAAGTTTCCTACAAAAACAAGAACATAGTGCACTTTGGTCCCCATAACTTTTGGGTCCTTAGGGTTGGAGATAAACAAGTCATTTAACAATAGGAACCCAAATGTATTTTCCTTTAGGAACACTAAAATGTTTGATTTTACATCTATTTGAAGTATGACCATGTTTCATACAATAAAAACATTCTTTAGATGTAGCTTTTGAATATGATGCATTTCTAACAATAGATGATTTAGTTCCTTTTTCAACTCATATTCTTCTCTTTTTCATTTTAGACTTTTTCAAAGGAACTTGATGATTTACTCTATTTTGAGCTATAACAACTTTATCCTTATTATTACTTAATTCCTTTTCGGCTTTATCAAGCAAATGATTAAGTATATCAATATCATATTCATGCTCTTTACAAGATGCACATACTATATTCTTATCATCATTCTCATCTATACATACAATTTTCGTTTCTAAGGTTTCCTTTTCCTCTAAGCATGTGATTTTCGTTTTTAATGAGTCAACCTCCTTTTCGGATCTACTTAAACTCTTTTTAACAGCTTTATATTCATTTTTCAAGTCCTTAAAGGCACTAAACAATTCATTGTATGCATTTTGCAGTTCATCATAGTTATTTTCATCATCACTTGAGGATGAGTTGGAATCACTTACCTCAAAGTCTGAAGAAATGATGTCATTTGCCAATAAGCAAATATTTGCTTCAACTTCCGCATTGCTTGACTCCAAACTTGAGTATTATCGGTTCCTTCATAGGTTATTCTTAGTTTTTCCCACATCTCTTGAGCACTCTTACAAATGGATATTCAGTAAAACTCATCAAGGGTTAAAGCAGATGAAATAATATTTCTAGCCCTAACGTCAAATTATGCTTTTCTATTTTCCTCTGTTGTCCATCTAGAAAAAGGTTTAGGAACGACTACTCCATTCTCAGTAACTTTAGGAATGTAGGGACCGTTTAAAATAGCATCTCAAACGCCTCTATCAACAGACTCTAAAAAGATTTGCATTCTTACTTTCCAGAAAGGATAATTTTGACCCGCAAACAGTGGGGGTCTGTTGATAGACGCACCTTCGGCAAAAGTTTGATTTTGTCCGGCCATTTTCGAAAAGTTTAAATGACTATCAAAGCAAGCTCTGATACCACTTGTTAGAATCGCGCATCGGAATGTTCGCGTTGTCGGACAAAAACCAAGAGGGGGCAGGTGAATTGGTTTCTTAACAAAAATTAGGTTTTAAAAATTTTCCCCAAATTTTACCGATTAAAATGTTGTGTAAATGTAAATAGAATAGAGATAGAGTCTTACACAGGAGATTTATACTAGTTCGGATAAAAAAACCCTATGTCCAGTTGCTAATCACTCAAACAGAGGATTAACGCTATCACTATAATCAAAGTTGTTACAAACAGATAACAATTGAAAAGATAAAGTAAAGAAAACACCTCTCTTGAAACCCACAAGAGATGAAGAACAGTTTTCCCTAGAGACAGCACAACACACAATCCACTAAGAACTCCACTTAGTGATTCTTATTGCTTCTAGCCCACACTAGGTTCCAAAAGCCCCTTTTTCCTCCAACAAAAAGTTCTTTGGCACTCACAATACTTAACTTTTGTTTGAAAAAAGTTGTTCAATTTTCTGAGAGCCCTAGAGAACCTTAAGTAGATGAATTAGGGTTTGGGAATTGCGGATTTTCAGAACTTGGAGTATTGAGATTAGGGTTTTCGAAAATAGGAATAATTTGAAGTTGAAAATCAAAATCTGACTGAAATAATCGATTAAATGAAGTGTTAATCGATTATTACAGAGCCAAAATCAATAGAACCCCAAAACTCTCTGTTTTAATTGATTAAGTGCCCTATTAATCGATTAACATGCCTGCTAATTGATTAACAGGTGTGTTAATTGATTATTACAGTGAGCAGATACAGAAAATGGTTTTTCTCACTATAATAATCGATTATCTAATGATTTAATCGATTAAACCCGAGGCTTTCTGATAAATATGAGTTTTTGAAGCTTCTAAAGAGTAGACTATGTACCGGCTATCTTAGACTCTTATATTACAGACTTAAACTCATCAAAACAGAGTTATTACACAACAATACAAGTCTTCAACACTCTAAGTTCTTTATTCTTGAATCATCATCAAAATCAACAAGCTTCATGTCCATGTAAGTTCAACATCAAGTCCTTGTATGTTCAACAGTACGGGGATGATTTTCCTGGTGTCCACCGTCACATGGATGACATTCACCAATAGCTGCACCAGATGTCCCTGAGGCAAGACGTCTTCGAGACATGGTAGGAGACCATCAGCCAGATGCAGGAGGGAATGATTCAGGGCCTGGACACGATAAGCCAGAATGTTCTTGGCATGATCCAAAGCCAAGAAGAGTTTCAGAGACACATGTTCCGGCAGTTTCCTCCTCTTGAGTCGTCTTCAGCCTCGCAGTCGAGCCTGCTGCCGCCTTAGGAGAATTATTGTATATATTAATCATTGTACAAATTCGTGATATATATAAATAAAATCTTTTGGGTAAAGTTGTTTGTCTTTATTCTTTTCCGAAAAAGAAAAAGCCAGCGTAATAAAAAGAGACTAAAAAGTAAAAAGGCTTACGCGCTATCCCGGAAAAAAGCCAAAATCCAAAATCGCGAGAAAAAAGAATCAACCACGGAAAAAGGCGAGATTAATCCCAAACCATTAGCCACCATTCTCCTGACAAAGAGAAAAGAAAGGCAGACAAGCAAAAATGCTCACCTGCTCAGAGGCATTACCCAAAATCACCAAAAATCCTCGACAACCAACTAAGTTGGATGACTACTACCAAAAACTCAAAAACAAAGAATCCCCAGCAATCAACAAGCTGGATGGCTATCAGGAAAAGCCAAAAATCAAAGAATCCCCGACGCACAAGAAGACTTCACTAGAAAGATAAAAAAACATTTACCAAAGCAAAAATCACTCCCCATGGAGTCGGTGCATGAGCTAGAGCAGTAAGCCGCCACCACCACTTCGGGAAAAGGAAGGTCTCGAAGACAAAGACCTGCACACAGGCAAAACCTGCGCATGAGCTAGAGCAGTAAGTCACAACCGGCCCTACAAAGTGGACTACACTAGCCAGATGAGGGGTTCATACTCATCAACCGACGCATGAGCTAGAGCAGTACGCCGCCACCACCACTAGTCCTACAAAGTTGACTGCACAAACCAGATGGGGGTTTATACTCATCAACCGAGGGTTCGGCTACCGCAAGAAGGAGCATCCTGAGGTTCTACCACTTGTCAGCCGAGGGGTCAGCTACCGTAAGAAGGAGCATCCCAAAGCTACAATCAACCGGATGGGGGTTCATACTCATTCTGGAAAATTAGATTAAATGAAATCTTATTCTATTTTTTTAATACAAAGAGATCATACAATATATATACAAGAGACCTAAGCTATTTTAGGAAATATAATAACTCTATTTTACTCTAGGATCCCTTGATTTATGGGATTGTTCCTAATTATTCAAATCTATATAGATTACAAACTTCCTAATTTATTCTTTCCTAAAATACTATTTGATTTCCCACACTCCCCCTCAAGTTGGTGAATAGGTGTTTTCCATTCCCAGCTTGGATACAATCTTCTCAAAATTGTGGCAGCTCAGTCCCTTGGTAAGAATGTCTGCAATTTGGTCTTGAGAGGACACATATGGAGTGCATATTAAGCCATTATCAATCTTTTCTTTGATGAAGTGCCTATCTACTTCAATATGCTTTGTTCTATCATGCTGCACTGGGTTGTGGGCTATGCTGATTGCTGACTTATTATCACAATAGAGCTTCATAGGTTCTTCCCATTTTATCCTCAAATCTTCTAAGATGATTTTAAGCCATAGCAACTCACATATACCTTGTGCCATGGCTCGGAATTCTGCTTCAGCACTGGACCGAGCCACTACACCCTGCTTTTTGCTTCTCCAAGTCATAAGATTTCCTCCAAGAAAGGTGCAATATCATGTAGTTGACCTCCTATCCACAATTGACCCTGCATATTCAGCATCAATATAGGCTTCAAGCTTCACATTACCATTCCTTTTAAATAGAATTCCTCTTCCTAGAGTTCCTTTAAGGTACTATAAAATTCTGTGGGTTGCTTGTAAATGGGTCTCCTTTGGGTTATGCATAAATTGGCTAATTAAACTCACTGCATAGGCAATATTTGGTCTGGTATGCGACAAATATATAAGTCTACCCACTAATCGCTGATACATATCTTTTTCAACAGCAACATCTTCTTATGCCTTTCCAAGCTTTAGGTTTGGTTCTAATGGGGTATTAGCAGGTTTGCAAGCTGTCTTGCCAGTTTCCTTGAGCAAATCAGTGATGTATTTCTACTGGGATATAAATATCCCTTTCTTGGAGTGGGCAACTTCGATTCCTAAAAAATATTTTAGTTTTCCCAAGGTCTTGATCTCAAATTCCTTGCCTAAGCATTGGCTCAACAATTGTTGCTCTTCTTTATTATCTCCAGTTAATATTATGTCATCCACATACACCAATAGTATTGTTACTCCCCCTAACTTGGAATGTTTAAAGAACAAAGTATGATCCCCTTGACTTTGTTTGTAACCTAGACCTGTCATAACTTTAGTAAACCTGCCAAACCATGCACGGGGGGATTGTTTTAGCCCATATAATGCCTTTTTCAACTTGCAAACAGTGTTGGCAACAACATCTTACCATATCCCGGGGGTATCTCCATATAAATTTCTTCTTCAAGGTCTCCATGTAGGAAAGCATTCTTAACATCAAATTGTTCCAAGTTGCAACCATAATTGGCAGCAAGGGACAATATCACCCTAACTGTGTTCATTTTGGCAACCGGAGCAAAGGTCAACTCCATAGGTTTGGGTGAACCCTTTGGCAACTAGTCTTGCCTTATATCTCTCAATTGATCCATCAGCCTTGTATTTCACTATATTGACCCACTTACATCCAACTGACCTCTTTCCTATTGGTAAGGTGACTAACTCCCAGGTGTTGTTCTTCACCAATGCCTCCATCTCTACATCCATGGCTTGCCTCCATTTTCTGCCAGACAATGCCTCAGATAGGGTATTAGGTAGAAGTATAATGTTTAGGTTTACTAGGAAGGTTTTATGGGTAGGGGAGAAATTTTTAAAGGACAAGTAATTTGAGAGAGGGTAGAGTGGTTGTTTGGTGCATTTTCTTGTCCCTTTTCTAATGGCAATTGGGAGGTCAAAATCATTTTGGGTTTCAATTTCAACCTGCACAGTTGGAGAAAAAATTGTTACCTCTTTTTGTGGAGTCGAGTTGGATTCTTGAACATGGCTTGATCCTGGAATGACCTTAGTCTTCAACATCTTCTTGATCAGCTTCACAATTAATTTCACTTTCTTGACCAAATTCCTTTTCTTGACCAATTCCTTGACTTGTTTCATTTGTTACAACTTCAATTTGATCTCGTTTAGGTTCAAATATCAAGTCTGGAAGAATGGGAAAACCAGAATTACTACTTTCAATATGATCTTGTTTAGGTTCAAATGTGAAGTCTGGAAGAATGGGAAAACCAGAATTACTACTTTCCTTATCTTCCCTGAAACTCTCCCCCTGAAGATAAGGTTGATGGAAATAGCCCTCTTGTTCATTGAAGGTAACATCCCTAGAAACAAAGAATTTTTTGGATGGGGGGTGGTAGCATTTATACCCTTTTTGAGTGGGTGAGTAACCAACAAAGACACACTTTAAGGCTCTAGGATCAAGTTTCCCCCTGTCTGTACTATGAATATGGACATATGAGATGCACCCAAAAACTCTTGGTTTAAGATTATTTGTAGTAGACAAGTTTGGATAGAAAGACGACAAAGCTTCCATAGGGCTTTTTGATCCTAAGACTCTAGAGAGTAGTCTATTGATAAGGTATGTTGTTGTAAGGACAGCTTCCCCCTTGAAATTTTTTGGGACACTTTTTTGAAACAACAATGCCCGAGTCTGATTTAATAGATGCCCATTTTTCCTCTCTGCGACCCCATTCTGTTGTGGTGTTTTGGCACAAGAGGACTCATGAATTATACCTTCTTTTTGACAAAAAGAATTAAGGACATGATTGAAGTAATCTGATGTGAACATGACCTATGATAAGGGCTAGAGCAAGGGAAACAAAAGAACCTCTTCAACAAGTATTGTTGGTTGACCAAATTGTGTTTTGGATTAATCAATTAATGGATTTTAGTTTAGTTTTATTGCAAGTTGTAATAAGGGTCCAATTGAAAATTTAGTTATCAGTCTTTGGGAGACCAAGAGGGTGCATAGCTGATTGACTTTTGGATGCTACAATTTCAGTTACAATCAATCATTAAGTAGTTTTTAATTCCTAAGTTAATAAATCATTATTAGCATTTATTTTCCTTTAATGAATATTTGTAACTCTAATGGCAAAGCTTCTTTATAAGATGAACCATTTTTATCAAAATCTTAAAGATCCTAAATTACCCCTTGTGATTCATATCATAATCTTTGGCATTATCTGACCTAAGCCTCTTAATATTAACACCAAACTGATTTTTTATCATGGAGTGGAAGTTTAGGAAGACAGAACTTACTTCTGATTTTTGTTTAAGTAGGAAAACCCAAGTGACCCTTGTATAGTCATCTATAAAGGTGACAAACCATCGAGTACCAGACACAGTTGGAATATTTGAAGGTCCCCATACATCAGTATGAACAAGATAAAAAGGGACATTGCTAATTCTATTACTTATTGGAAAAAATATACGCTTGTGCTTAGCAAGTTCACACACCTCACAATAAAGACTCTCAACATCTGACTTGGTAAATAGAGAGGGAAACATAATTTTGATCACTCCAAAAGAGGGATGTCCCAACCGACAATGATAAAGCATGATTTTTTCTTTGTTGGTCATCAAGGATTCAGATATGAAGGAGTGAGAGATTCTATTCTTGTTGGGCAGACTTGGATCTTCGAGATAATAAAGGTTATTCCATTCTCTAGCATGTCCAATCATCCTCCCCGAATTCTTGTCCTGAAATACACAATGATCGTTGAAAAAAAAACAACTTTACATGACAAATCCTTTATAAGTTTTTGTATAGACACTAGGTTCGTGGACAACTTTGGGACATGGAGAACATCTTTTAATGTTATTAAAAGATTGATTTGGATATTTCCTTGACCAGCTACAGTTATAAAGGTTC
This sequence comes from Sphenostylis stenocarpa, assembly GCA_963425845.1. NCBI lineage: Eukaryota > Viridiplantae > Streptophyta > Magnoliopsida > Fabales > Fabaceae > Sphenostylis > Sphenostylis stenocarpa. The sequence goes on along the minus strand of OY731403.1, from coordinate 60,158,158 downwards.
CATCTATTGTGGCAACTTTCTTATTGCTGGGACATGGGGAATATGTGAAGAAGTGTTTGGCTAATGGTGTCATGTGATCTGTGGCTCTAGAGTCCAATATCCAATAATGGTTAAAAGGTGTATCTGAAACATTTAATCCAAAAGAAGGTGGAAACTTACTTGAGTATGCCAAAGAACACACACCTGTAGGTTTTTCCAACTTACTAAGAACGATTTTCACCCTTTCTATCTCCTCTTCCCTTGTCATTATAGCAAAAAAGGTACGATGCAATAGCAATGCAGGCTGTCGTCTTAGGATTAAGAAAAATGCAGCAGCAATGCAGGCTGTCGTCTTGAGGTTAAGAAAAATGCAGCAGCAATACAGACTGTCGTCTTAGGGTTTATAGTGCACAGACAGAACTTCCTAGATCAGAAGCTCTGATACTATCTAGAAAATTAGATTAAATGAAATCTTATTCTATTTTTTTAATACAAAGAGATCATACAAAATATATACAAGAGACCTAAGCTATTTTAGGAAATATAATAACTCTAGTTTACTTTAGGATCCCTTGATTTATGGGATTGTTCCTAATTATTCAAATCTATATAGATTACAAATTTCCTAATTTATTCTTTCCTAAAATACTATTTGATTTCCTACACTCATCAACCGAGGGGTCGGCTATCGCAAGAAGGAGCATCCTGAGGTTCTACCATTTGTCAACCAAAGGGGTCGACTACCACAAGAAGGAGCATCCTGGAGGTTCACACCTTTTTGTCCAAAGGGGTTGGCTACCGCATGAAGGAGCATCTCGGAGGCACACACATACTTTTTGTGTGGAGGGTCGGCTACCGCAAGAAGGAGCATCCGAAGGACGGCCGGGCAAGAGGGTTAACTGCTTCACCCTCCAGCCAATCTTTTTGGCATGACGAGCCAACAGTCGGCTAGTCAAGTGAAGGGGGGCACCTGTAGACCCCAAATCTTGTCCGGCCTCAAAATAAAGAGCAGAAGACTTCTGTTCGAAGATGGGCAAGGCCTAAAAGGTCCCTAGGATAGATCAATAGGCCCCATATTAGAATAGGAAGGATTTTTGTATAGGAAAAATAAGAAATTCCACCTAAAAGGCCAAGACCGCCATCTCGTTTGGCGAGACCGATGTCTCGCCATAGGCTAAGGGCAAGACCACAGTCTCGTTTGGCGAGACCATCGTCTCGCCACTTGCCAATGGCGAGACTGTCGTCTCGTTTGGCGAGACCGCCGTCTCGCCAATCGCCAATGCTGAGACCGCCGTCTTGCCACTTGTTGAAGGCGAGACCACCGTCTCATTTAGCGAGACAGCGGTCCCGACCTTGTCAGGCGAGACGGAGGTCCCAACCTGACAGACGTGAATTTCTATAAAAGGGGGGGACGTCCTCACCCTTTACACAACATTCTTCCACTTTCCCTTCTGCACTTTCTTCAAATTATTCTCCTAGGATCCCTCTAAAGCATTTTCAGAGTTTCTTAGTATTCTTAGAGAGTGTTCTGTAGTGTTGCGAGGAAGAGTGACCAACTTTGTAGAGCGGGGATTGCCAAAAAGCACCCTATTTCAAAGGATTCATATAAAAGCTTGCTTCGAAGGTTCCTATACACTCTTTTCTCTACTTTACTGCTTTTTTTAGATAGTATTACTATGCATTAAACATATAGGGTCATATAGTCGATATTTTAATTTTCGCAATAAATAAATAAAGGGTAAAAGCGCAATTTATAGTTTTTATTTCTTCATATAAACAGTCCATCATAGGGAACCCGAAAGGGGCGTCGTAGGGAAGCTAATACCTTCCCTACACATAACTAACTCCCTTACCCGACTTTGGTTGTAATGGCCAAAGTTAGTTTTTTTCTAAACCAATGCCTTCTTTTTTTCTTCCTTTTCCAATGTTTCCAGTAAAAACATTGGTGGCGACTCCTCGAACCCTTCCAAAACCTCGCCTTTAGGTCCAACCCGGTTATCGGACAACCTAAAGGCGTTGTAAAATCACTTTAAAAATGTGAGTCAAACGAAACCATTGCGTCGCTCTGACCACCTCTTCTGATGGTGGTGACACCCACATGATGAGGAAATATGGATACCGCCCAACCCAAGGGCTCATTAGAAACTCTCAAGGAACAAGGGAGCCACCAGATTTTAAAGACAATCCTTTGAAGCATGACCCTACAAAGGATCAAACTGCACGGAGAAAAGGGAAGTCTCCCCTCCGCACCTCGAATCATATTTTCCCAAACGAAGGGGTCCAAGCATCAAGAACGACTTTAGTCATTAGGTGTTCTTCTTCCAATTTTAAGGGATGTAAACCCAATGACTATTAGAGATTACTCCTCGGGGCTAGCCCGACCCCCGAGTATCTTTAGGGCACATATTTCCCTTTTAATTATCAAGAATATCATTCTTACTATCTGCTTCTCTTCTTGCTATTCATGTCTAAACCTCATAATAACCATGTTTAAGCAAACATTTTCAAAAGTGCGTCAAAATAATCAAAATGCGCCATCGTCAAAATAATCAAACCACTCATCATCACTGATTGATTAAGAAACACAAAATAAGGTTTTACCTCATCATAATAAAGTCGTGTTTCACCAATGTTGTGTAAAAAGAAAACAAAACAAAAATCAAAAGAAGCCCATAGAAAGTAAAGGCCAAAAAGAAAAGGCAAGATACCCGGTAGGAAACCCATTAAAGGGGTTACGCAAAAGTTAGGGTAAACCCACTAGGAGACCCGAACAACAATAAAGGGTAGCCTAGGCAAAAATTAGGGTTACAAAATAAAGTCCGATAGGATTCCCCAAACAAGAAAAGAGGAAACCTAGACAAAAGTTAGGACATAGCACAACATCCTAGGCTAAAAACCCAAAGGGAAGACTAGGGAAGTTAATCAGTCATGATAGGCGCCATCGAATAATCATTTAAGACGTCACCTCATAAACAAAATGTTTTGTCTAAACTAGCCTAAACACTCTAACCAACCTTGGCTAGTCGTGCTTACAACAACCATTTTTGACAAAAATAAAACAATTCTAAAACACAAGCCTTTGAATTAAATATCCTCTTCCTTCTTTTCTCTTGACCCTTACCATTACGACATTCTAGTAATTAGTAAGGAAATGTGGAGATAATAATCAATAGGAGGATTGACATCCCCAAGAAAAGGGAGGGGCGCACTGACATGTAAGTTGCTCTATAATCAAAACAACCATTCTTCGATCAATGCAAATCTGAGAGGGCAAAGTTAGTATAGCTAAGCATGACGTCGGAAGCACATCAGAAAATAAAAGTACATCAGTTAATCCTTTCGAAAAATTAACTGAAATAGTATTATAGGATGCATATCACGAACATTGCATTCATGAATATGGGTCTTTTCTCTCAAAAATAAAAATAAAAATAAAAATAAATAAAAAATAAAAAATAAAAAATAATACCTACTAAGAGATTCTTAGGAAAAAGTTAGGATAGCTTGCTAGATAGAAAACCTGCAAAAGGTAGTCTAGGCAAAAGTTAAGGCATTCATAAAAATGGGCAGAGCTCGCTAAGATATCCTAGGAAAAAATTAAGGCAACCCGCTAGATTGGAAACCCCAAAAGGGCAGTCTAGGCAAAAGTTAGGGCTAAACTAAAAGAAAGGGGCCCATATGAAAATCCAGCAGGAGAATGCCGGTTACTTATCTAGATGCATCAAATAAAAGGATAGATTGCACTTAGGACATTCACACACCAGTAGTCGCATAATACAACTCTGTCAAAATCAAAAAGAAAAAAATAAAAAATCTCTGTAAGTAAATAAACAAAAAAATAATACTCATGCATATAAGGAGACTAGCTCCATGTTTGTGATTAAAAACAGGGAGCGCTAAAAATAGGTCTCCAAATAATGCTCTCCCTCAAGAAAGCAGAGCAAGTTGCCACCAGTAATTAAGCGACTCATAGCAAAATAAGAGCTTCCTGAAGTTAAAGCTCCAACCATTATCCTTCTACCCAGAAAAGAAGGCACAAAGAAAATAATAAGTCTCCAAATATTGCTCTCCCTCAAGAAAGAAGAACGAGTTATCGTCATCAAATCACTAAGAAGAAATAAGAGTTTCTTGAATCAAAAGCCCCAACCATTCTCCTTCTACCCCAATCTGACGGAAAGGCGTGAATATCCCTAAGAGGATCCTTGCCTACTCCAAAGGCAAAACAAATACTACCCCATGGCTCAGCATCGCCATCACATGAGTCACCAAGCACACTCATACAAAATCTCCACCACATCCCCCAAGGAAAATAACGAGCTCAAAAGAAAACCCTTCATCCCCCAACGGATAACCCAAAGTGAAAAAAAGTCGTGGCTAAGGAAAGCCAAATAATTCCCCAAGTGGGTCATACAAAAAATAAAAAATAGAGCAAATCAAGGGACCAGAAATCTCATTCCTCTTCAGCAGAATAAGAGCTTTAAACCAGCTCCCATTATCAAAATCAACGAGTCCAACCTCCGTACCATTAAGTGCTCAACAAAAAAGAAAAAGAAGAAAACCCTGCATCCCCAGTAGATGTACAAAAGAAAGGGTCGCGATAGGGAAGACCGAATAAAAAAATCCCCAAGTGGATCTCCCCAGAAAATTCTATAAAAAGAAGGAATCAAAAATTCCTATCCCTCAGTAAAATAAGAGCTTCACAAGGACAGCTCGCAGCCAAGACTCCATTCCTAGAAAAGAAAACTCAAAATTAGATCCCTAGGAAATCGACTAATTCCCTGGTGGAGCACCAAAAAGAAAAAACCTCATCCCTTGTGGATGCCGAAAAAGAAGAAAAAAAAAAGAATGCGTGCATAAAAGAAATTAAAAAGTAAAAATGAACACACACTATCAAGAAAAATCCAAATTTCGAATTGCGATTAAAAGAGATAAATCGCGAAAAAAGGCAAAATTAAATAAAAATCTTAACTTTTAGGAAAACAGAATGCCCATTCCCTAATGAAATAAGAGCATCGCAAAGTCATCTCACACTAGCATCTAGCAAAGAGTCAAAACTCCATCCTCCAGGGGTAACCAAAATCAGATCCCTAGGAAGTCAACCAATTCCCTGATGGATCGCCAAAAGGAAAAGAACTTACCCCCACTGAGCCTACTGCAAAGGCAATCTTCAAATTCACATCCTTAGTGAAGTCGTTTGCCTATGCATAGGCAAGACTTGGCAAACAAGAGCCAACACCCCAAAAGGGAATATCAGCCTGTTCAGAGGCAAAACAATGCAGCCAAAAGTCTTCACTTTCGATGAAGCATCTGCCTACTCAGAGGCATTACCAAAACCTCAATGGAGTATCTACCTGCTTAGAGGCACCATCAAAATCAACAAATCCTCAATGGATATTCGCCTACTCAAGAGGCGTCACCAAGATCAACAAATCCCCAGTGGATTCCTGCCTACCTAAGAGGCATTCATCAAGAATCCCCAGAGACCAACAAGCTGGACGACTATTAGAAAAAGCCCAAGATCCAGAATCCCCAACAATCAACAAGCTGGATGGCTGTGGAAAAAGCCAAAACCAAGAATCCCCAACAATCGACAAGCTGGATGGCTATTGGAAAAGCCAAAAATAAAAAATGCCGACATACCGGAAGACTACATCACAAACAAAAGTCACTCCCCATGGATTCGGTGCATGAGCCAGAGCAGTAAGCCACCATCACGCATAACTTCGTGGCAAGGAAAGTCCCGAAGACAAAGACCTGCACATGAGCAAGATCAATGCACATTAACAAAACTAGTAAGTCACAACCACACCATTCCTACAAAGTGGACTATCAAACTAGATGGGGGTTCATACTCGCCAAACTAGATGAGGGTGCATACTCATCTAGTCCTATGAAGTGGACTGTCAAACTAGACAGGGGTTCGTACTCTCCAAACCAGATGAGGGTGCGTACTCATCCAGTCCTACGAAGTGGGCTGCAAGTTCTTCAAACCAGACAGGGGTTTGTACTCGCCAAACCAGATGAGGGTGCATACTCATCTAGTCCAATGAAGTGGGCTAGAAGTTCTTCAACAACCAGACGGGGGTTCGTACTCGTTAAACCAGATGGGGGTGCATACTCATTCAGCCTTACAAAAGGGGGCTTAAACCAGATTTTACAACCAAAGGGATCAGCTACTACATCAAAGGAGCATCCTAGAGGATCATATTCAGTGTCCAGAAGGTCAGCTACCACGACAAGGGAAGCAACCGAAGGACAATTGGGCAAGAGGGTCAACTGCTTCACCCTCCAGCCGATCTCTTGGCATATTGGGCCAACGGTACGCTAGTCAGGTGAAGGAAGGGTAGTTGTAGACCCCAAATCTTGCCTGACCTCACAATAAAGAGCAGAAGACTTTCGTTCAAAGATGGACAAGGCCTCGAAGGTCCCTAGACATGCTTACTAGGCTCCATGTTAGAATAGGAAAGCTTTCTGTACAAAAAATAAGAGAATTCTGCCCAGAAGCACGACATGGTCGTCCCATTTGGCCAGACAGTCATCTCGCCTTACAAGGTGAGACGACTGTCTTGTTTGGTGAGTTGGTCGTCTCGCCATTCGCTAATGGCGAGACTGCCATTTCGTTTGGCAAGATGGTCGTCTCGCCAATTATGAGACGAGACCGCCATCTCACCACTTGGCGAGACGGTCGTCCCGAATGGCGAGATGGTTGTCTCGACCTTTGTCAGGCGAGATGGTCGTCCTAGTCTGACAGACACGAATTTCTATAAATAGGACCTTCGTTCAAGGAGGAAGGGACACGAAAAAAAACCCAGAAATCATATAGCTCTTACTCCGATACTCTGTATACTTACTAGTCTTGCTCCAGAAGTCCAATTCTAGCTCGTTTAAGTAGTTTCGAGTAGTTTTCGATTCAAGAGAGGAATACATGTGTAGAGTGTGGAGTTTGCCAAAAAGCGCCCTTTACAAGAATATACATAAAATCTTGCTTCGGAGGTTTTTACATCCTTTACTCTCTTTTTCATCACTTTTATTGCTCTCTCTGTGCATTAGTTATTATGGCCATGTAGTCAATTATTTAAATTTCGCAATGAATAAATAAGGGTAAAAGCATAATTTTAATGTTCTTATTTTAACAATAAACAGTCCATCATAGGGATCCCGAAAGGGGCGTCGTGGGGAAGCTAATACCTTCCCCACACGTAACTAACTCCCCTACCTAACTCTGGTTGTAATGACCAAAGTTGGTTTTTCTTAAAACCACCACCTTCTTTTTTCCTTTTCCAATGTTTTTGGTTAAAATATTGGTGGCGACTCCAGGACCAATTTATCAAAACTTCACCCTTAGAATAGTTCGGTTATCGGACATCCTAAGGGTGATGACCACACTTTTAAAATTCAAGTCGAATAAAAAAAATCATCGTGTCGCTTCAATTGCCTCTTTTGACGGCGGAGACAACCTTTGCAGGTGTAGAAACATGGGTTAAGTTTGAATCAAAATTCATTCATAGATTCTCTCAAAGTTCAGCTCTTGAGTTCTTTAGTTTTTAGTAGTGATGCTTAGCTTCCAAGTTTGTTCATTGAGTTTCTTGTACAAATAATGCAATGAAGTTTATCAATTCAAGTTCTCCTTGATCAGATTTGTTTCTTTCTCTCTTTACTTCTTTGTTTTTACTTTTTGTTTCATCTTCTTCTCCATTTTCCATTCATTCCTCTACTATTTCTGGGTTTTCATTTGATAATCATGTTTTAATTCATTTTTGTTGTTGATTCATCGATTAAAACTTGTTTTCTATGGTTTATATTTGATTCTTAATAATTCTAATCGATTATAATACATTACAAACAATGTGAATGAGGTTATTTGATTTAATGTCTCTTTACATCACAATTCAACTTCTAGGTTTAAGTGATTGCTTGATTTAGGAATTAAGTTGTGAATACAAATTTAAATTGGGTTGTAAGTAATTGGAACTATTGTGGAATTGTTATTGTGATTGCATGACAATTGTATAAAAATCAATGATAATCATAAAATCAAGTTTATGATTGAAGAATCAACACAACTTCTTCACTATTTTTCATCAACTTTTACTTTTATTTTGTTTTACTTTCAAACTTAGTTTACAATATTCTTTGCATTTAAAGCTTTCTTAGATCATATTTAAAAGCTTTCTTTAATTCTTTCATTTAACATGCTTTCTGTAATTGCTTTCATAGCATAGATTTATTGTTTTCAATTTAATTTTTGCATTAAAAATCCAAAAATCTCCTTATCTCCAAGCTTTTGATATAGAAAATTAAGATTTGAAATAAGACCAAACAATTCTCCTCAGGATTCGACCTAGGCCAAACCCTAGTACTGTATTACTTTAATTGCAAATTTTTTAATGAAATCTAGGAGACAAGATTAACTTCATGAATGACTAGGTTTAAGGCACAAGACTTGTATTCCCTAGACCCCAAAATTGAAAAGACACTTAGGAGGCCATGAAGCATCTTGTGGAAGATCACTCCATCCTCTATGATCACCAAGTTCATATGTGTAATGTTGTGTAACCAAGAGAGGGTGTTGATAAGTAAGTAGGATTAGATGTCGGAACAATTTTGATTTTGTTTTTAACTGTGATTTTGACTTAGGATTTTTCGAGTTTTTAGACTTTTTTGAGAGGAACACTAAACAATTCATAGAGTGTACTTGCACCAAGGATGTTTTTAATGCTTGTAAAGAGATACTTACTTCCATAACCCTTATATCTAACTTTTTTGCAGCAAGTGAAGCTGAGATTGATGTACACACTGCCACCAATGCAAGTTTAGCATAAATTATCAATAAAGGAGATTAAACCTCTACTTCACAACTTGAAGTATGCTTATTTGGATGAAAAGCAAAGGTTTCTCGTGGTTATAGACCCCAAATCTTGCCCGGCCATACAACAAGATCAGAAATCCTCCATTTTGAAGATGGACAAGGCTTCATAGGGCCCCTAGTAGTGTTCACTAGGCTCCATTTAAGAAAAGGAGGGTTTTTCTTAGAAAATTAAAATTAAAAATTTTGTCAGAGGAGCCGAGATGGTCGTCCCAAATTCTAGACAGTCGTCCCACTTGTTTGGCTAGCTTGAGACGGTCATCCCACCTTCCTTAGTGGTCAGGGACGGCTGTCCCAAATTCCAAAGAATCGTCTCACCCTCTTTGGTAGCTTGGGACGGCCGTCCCAAATTCCCAGATGGTCGTCTTGACTAACGAAATTCAGGACGGCCGTCCTGGCCTCTTGGGTGAGTGAGCCATAAATAGGAAACCATTTCTCCTATTTTCAAACACCTTCTCACACTCTCTCATATTTTGAGACACTTCTGGGCCTTTTTGCACTGTTCCAAAGGTTTGAGTAGTCCTTTTGATAGTCCATTTGGGTAAAATCGGTTAAGGAAGTCTCCTTTTGAGACATCCAGCTCGCAAGAGTTTTATAATTTTATTGTTTGAGGGAGAAGCGTTCTTGTAGAGCGAGGGGACTGCCAAAAAATGTCGTCAAGTTTGAAGATTTATAGAAAGCTCATTTCGGAGGTTCTTTTTGATTCCTTCTCTTTTATCACTTTCCTTTTATTGCTTTCCTTTATGTGTATTAGAAATTAGGGCCATGTAGATATTTAAATACTGCAAGTAAATAAATAGGGTAAAGGCATAATTTCAAGAATATTTTTTTTGAATTAATCCGTCATAGGAACCCGAAAGGGGCGTTGTGGGGTGCTAACACCTTCCCCACGCGTAACTAACTCCCTTACCCAACTCTGGTTATAATGGCTAAAGTTGGTTTTTTTCTAAACCAACGCCTTTTATTTTTCTTTTTTCAATGTTTATGGTTAAAACATTGGTGGAGACTCCATAAGAACCCCTTTTACAAAAACCTCACTCTTAAGGGTTGTTCAGTTATCGAGCATCCTAAGAGTAATGACCACATTTTAGAAAATGGGAGTCACAAAACCATCGCGTTGCGACCGCTCGCATATATCGTTTCCCCGTGCCAGCGGCGACAAATGGCGATTTCACTAGGGAAGCCTAGAGAGTTGATCTCGTTTAGTGATGAATTAATTCAAAATAAAATAAAAGAATTGAAATTATGCCTTTACCCTTCTTTGTTTGTATAACATGTTTTATCTGAATGGCTTTAATAATTGTTGTATGTTTATTTTTCGCAATTGTTTAAAATACAAATTGTACACAAACATTTGCATACAACAGTCCCTCTATACCCGGGGGCATGAGAGATAAACCTTAGGGAGTGGGTGGCATGTAAGGCAGACCGTGGTAATGGCCTTAATGCCAGTAGGTTGTTGTCGGAAACCACCACTCAAGGTGATAACCCTCCTCTCTTAGTCTGCAGGACGTTGATACAACCTTGAGCCACGCAAGGTTTGAGGGTTGAGAGATCATGGGAACCCTATAATGGGGGCACCTTGGGTACCTGACCTTTGTGAGAGTAGTTAGAACCTACCTTGACAATGGACTTTTCTGCAGGATACCCCTACCTCGTGATTAAACGTCGTTGCTCTATTCATAGATGAGTGAATTGTTTGTGCATATGTTTATTGCATTTGTTTGTTGCATTAACATAAAAACGATCATACAATATCCAAAATAATAAATATTCTTAAAACATAAAATATAAAAAATAATAATAAGAGATGTCTAACCTACTCTACCAGACCTAGCATCTCAAAATCCTACTTAAAACTTTTCCATTATAACAAACTTTATCTCGGATAGTCTTCATTTAAGCTAGCCTGGTTCAGGTTCTTTGAAAGCTAAGTAGCCACATTGACTAACAAAAGAGATAAGAAGTTATAAAAACAAACAAAAAAACTTTTTTTTGCTATAACCAACTTTATCTCGAACAGTCTTCATTTAAGCTAGCCTGGTTTCAGGTTCTTTGAAAGCTAAGTAGCCACATTGACCAACAGAAGAGATAAGGAGTTATAAAAACAAAACAAAGCAAAACAAAAAACGAACAAAAAACAGTAATAACAAAATTTGATAAAACGATTTTGACAAGGTCGAATCATTCATACCCTCATCATTTCAGGAGTGGTAAAAATAAGAGAGAAAATAAATGCATAAAGAAAGTATGCATACACATCATCCTAATAAAGTCTCTCATGCAAAACTACATTCATTCTAGGGGGCACTAGATATCCTTATACAAAGGAAAAAGAGGCCCATGTGCGTTTGTAATCTTCATACTTGTCAATCTATGACAAGGAAGTGACAAGTGTGCTAAGGCGTGGTAACCTTTGTTATACTTGTCAATCCATGATGGGGAAGGAACCATTACACCAAAGTGGGTGTGGTTTTCTGTGAAGCATAAGCTTTGGGGAGGAAACCAAAGCCATTGTCTTAAGGCATATGCATCCCATACTAATTATTAAAAATAATAAATAAAAACCCTAATTCATTTGCATTCTAGAAAGTGGTTGGTCTTCTTCCTGTCCTCACCCGCGCGCAAAAAGCCAAGAGGATGGAGAAATTGGAAGATCAAAATTGTGAGCTCACCACTAAGCTAATGCATGAAAGATCAAATAGCACGGTTAATGGAGCACTTAGAAGAACAAAACCGCAAGCTCACTGCTGAGCTTAATTCCGTGAAGGAGTAGATGGCGCAATTAATGGAACTAATGTGCTATCAACATATCCACAATAAGGTCCCCCACAATGACCATATCGGCGAAAGAGTGGGGCAAGGACTGAAGAGTGAGAGGATTGCGCAGCCTTCCTCACCCAATACATCATTCAAGAAGCCCTTTGGCAAGAAGGAGGGAAGCATAAATGTCATCAACCTTACTACTTCTTCTTCCCTTTCGCGACCAACTAAGCAGTCATGCAAACAAGAGAGGAAATTTACTCTCCTTCCAACCTCCTATGGAAGTCTGCTGCCAAAGTTGGTAGAAGCCAGACTCCTAGCACGTGTTCCTCTGAGAAAGATGGAGCCACCCTACCCGAATTGGTACAAGCCAAGTGAAAAATGTGATTACCATTCGGGCGCTCCTGGGCATTCTGTGGAGAACTACTTGACCTTGAAATATAAGGTTCAAGAATTGTTGAATGTCGGGTGAATAACTTTCGACGCTCCCGCTCCTAATGTTAATTTCAAGTCTCTATCACAACCAGAATAGTGGGGTTAGGATAGAGAAGACCAGCTGACTAGGGCTCTTCATGTTTTTTTAAGCTTCCAGTGTATCTCTTGCGGTCCCTACCTGTGGCTGCGAGATCCTTGATTAAAAAGACTGAAAGAATTAATGGTTGAGTTCAAGAGGGGGGGTGAATTGAACTTTAAAACTTTTTCGCAAAACTTACTTTCTTTTGGAAGAATGAGTTATCTTTATTCAATTTTTGCAAAGGTAATTTGGTTTAAACACAGCAAGTTTATAGACAGAAAATAAAAGAGATGAAAGAAGAAATTTAACACACAAATTTATACTGGTTCACTCTAATCCAGAGCTACATCCAGTTCTTGACAAACCTGTCAAGTTCCACTAATTCCAAGTGAAAATTACAACCAGTAGATACTCACCAATCTACCCCAAGAACTATCTTGCAAACCCACAAGATAGAATCTTGAAAACCACCCAGTAACCAAATCCAGTTACTGTACCAAGTGCAGATCACAATCCAACCTGCACAATCACACTTTTACAAAAGAGTATGGAAAGAAAAAACCTGGACTTGAAGTTCTAATTGTCCAGAACAAATTCTAACAGCACTTTCTCTCTTTGATTGACCACAATTCTGATCACAGCACCTTATGATATGAAAAGATTCTTGAATGCAGAGAAAGTCACGTATATGAAAGTTTCACAGATTGATTTCACAAGTTTTCTCAAGTAGTGTGTTGTATTCTTTTTCAAAAGATAGATCAATTCTGTATATATAGAGTAAAACATAGAATCAGAATGTTTCATCTGTCAAAAACTGTTTCAGAGAGTCAAAAGATCGATTAGTTTGAGAGTATAATAGTTTAGAAGAGACTCTGATCGATTAGAACTAAAGTATGATCGATCAGACCGAGTTATGATCGATCAGAATGAAACTATGATCGATCAGAATACATTTCAATCGATTAAAACATCGATTCAATCGATTGATTTCATTTAAAGCTCCATTCAATCGATTGATTCGAGTTTTTAATGGATTGAAACAGCTTTATGAAAAATGACAGCTTTCTGTTTCAATCGATTGAAAATTATTTCAACAGATTGAAATCCTGCAAACACTTAGTTAATAAAATAGACTCTCTGTTTTAACAGATTAAAAATTATTTCAACAGATTGATTTTCTGAAAAACTCTTAGACTGAAAAAATAGTCTTTCTGTTTCAACAGATTAAAATTCATTTCAACAGATTGATTTTCTGAAAAACTCTTAGACTGAAAAAATAGTCTTTCTGTTTCAACAGATTAAAATTCATTTCAACAGATTGAAAATGCGAAACTTTGATATTGAAAAATTCATTGAGTTATTTTAACTTGTTGATTCCGCGAATCAATCAATTGAAAATACGACTATGTATGACCACTTATTATGTTGAGTGATTTTAACAAATTGAAAATCCTTTTCAACAGATTGAAAAACTTAGTTTGTTCTTTTAATACTTAATTGTTAGTTTTTCATGCAGAAAAATGATTTTCAATGGGATGCAACATTATAAGGCGCTTATCACAAAATATAATGGACTATCAAGAGATTAAGTGCTTAAACTAAAAACATAATCATCTACACACCCACAACCTAAGCTATATCTATGTCTTCATCAAATCCACCAAGTGCTTCAATCTCCCCCTATTTGATGGAGACAAATAGCCACTGCACCTGCATAAAAAATAACAGACCAGAGACATATATTTGTGGTGTGTGTAGTGACAGTTTTAAGCAAAATACTTCTCCCCCTATTTGACTGCATCAAATAGATTGTTTTAGTTACAGTCCAATGGGGCCACGTGGGTACCCCGAATATAAAACAGAACATTAAAAACTAAGAAAAGAAAACAGAATAACAGAAACATAGAAAGTCTTCATTCGTCCCCGGGGCCTTGATTGAATTGCAGTTCCACAATCCTGTTGTAAATGTCTTCTAGTTGATTATCAATATGCTGGAACCTTGCAATGAAATTTTCATCCAAATAATGCTGCCGAGCCCTCAGAGCAGCAGTCATCTCCATATGCCTCCTTTGGTCTGATTGCAGTTCGCTCATTTGATGTAACATTGTTCTTTCGAACTGAGACAGAGGCGTGCCACGGTCAGGCGGTGGATTGTATGGAATCATTTCCAGTGGGGACACCTCTTCCATTGGATCAGATGGACGTGCTGCAGAAGTTCCAGGAATATCAGTGTTGATTCCTTCCTCTTGCTCTTCTTCTTCACTTTCTTCACTTCTCCCAGCATCTTCTTTCGAGATCCATTCACCATCAATTTTAATGAATCCCATTTTGTGAAGCACAGAATTATTTATTTCATTCGTTGGTCGGACGGTTTCAACAAGTTCTCCTTCTACATTGACACCAAAATGTGTTAAAAACTTAGAAATCAGAATAGCATAAGGATACCTGAAATCACTAAGTCTCTTGGCTTTGATCATGTGGTCCTTGATGACGAAGACCCAGTTCACCCGTATCCTGTGGTGAATGCAGTACATCAGTACTAAATCTCCTTCGTTTAGCACCGCATGATTGCTCCCCCTGGGTGTGAGCTGCCACGACACAATGAAAGCGAGAATTCTTTCTTCCAGTTTTAGCTTCCCAGTATTGAAAGAGCTAACAGAATCACGAGTATTCTTCATGCATGACCGAAAGTACTGAACTTTATTAAATTCGTCCACATCTGAAGTGTATCCTTTGGTGACTTTTACACCAACATCCTTTATTCCAGCAACCTCCTTCCAGATGTTGGGTGAAATTTCAATGTCTACACCTTTAACTTGGGTTTTCAAAGTGGAACCTTCAAAGGATAAATTTGTGAAGAAAACTTTAATCAAATCAGGATAAATCCTACCATTTAACTCCAGAAACTTCTGAAGCTTTTGGTGTTGCAGTAGCTTTCGAATGCCTCTGAATCCTTCGGCATCAAACCAGGATAACTTTAACATCTTCGGAATGTTGACTTGCTTCCTGCTCAATTCATGGATAAACAAATCCATTTTCTCTTGGTCCCCATTGAACCAAGTTTCAATTCGACCTCCAACATTTGGTTCTTGCCTTGCATTAGAAGACTCGCCTCTGCTGGACTTCTTCCTACCGGATTTAGTACGTTTGAGCATGCTTGAATTTTTGGAATGAACAGAAAAGAACCGAGAAGAAAGGATGATTCAAGAAGAAAAAAAATACTACTGTTTTCTTTAGAAATGAGAGCACACGAACTCTTCAACTTTACAGTTTTGTCTTTATTGCATTACTGCTTCCGCGCAGTGATGATAAAAGAGGAGAGAGAATTGCTACTGTACACTTTAATTACCCTTACAGTAGATATCCAATCAGGGTCAATCAGCTTTTATTGGAAATCTTAGATATTAAAGAGAGTAGCTAAAGTTTATCTTGTTGTAAATGCTTTCAATTTACTCTGCAGAAATTGTTTAGAGACAAAGTACATATAACTAGCCCAAAAAAAATAATCAATTGATATTCCGTGAAACCAATTGATTTTGTAATCGCAGATACTCAGAAGTAAAATAAACCGATTGAATCGAGAATTAAATCGATTGTTATTGTAAGAAACAATCATGCAGAGTATCATAAGTAAATTCAATCGATTGAATCGAAGATTGAATCGATTGATTTATAGAAGAAAGTATGCAGAGCTACAAGGTTAATGAAATAAATCGATTAAAAGCTTATCTAATCGATTGAACTGATAACATATCAATACCAGAGAGTAAGAATCAGAAAATCAACAGATTATTTCGCAATTTCAATCGATTGAAACAAATAATATCAAGTTATTCATGCAATTATTAATCGATTGAACTTGTTATCAGCCTGTTAAAAAGCATACAATCACTGTAAAGAATCAGTTATGCAATACTAGATATATCTAGAATTCCTAATTCAGTCCTAAGCATATTAAGTCTATCTCTAGGAAGTGGTTTAGTGAATAAATCAGCTAACTGTTTTTCAGATTCAATGAATAATATCTCACAGTCACCCCTAGATACGTGTTCTCTAATAAAGTGATGTCTAATTTCAATATGCTTAGTTCTAGAGTGTTGAATAGGATTCTTAGTTAAGTTTATTGCACTAGTATTGTCGCAAACCAGAGGTACCTTGTTTAGAGTCACTCCATAATCTGTCAGTTGTTGCTTGAGGTAGATGATTTGAGCACAACAGCTCCCAGCTGCAATGTATTCAGCTTCTGCAGTTGACAGAGCGACACACGCTTGCTTTTTGCTGTGCCACGGTATAAGACTGCTCCCCAGTAAATGACAAGTACTAGAGGTACTTTTTCTGTCCAATCTACATCCTGCAAAGTCAGAATAAGAAAATCCAACAAGTTTAAGGGATGCACCTTCAGGATAACATAGTCCAACATTAACTGTTCCCTTAAGGTACTTCAGAATCCTTTTGGCAGCGGTAAGATGTGATTCCTTTGGATTTGCCTGAAATCTTGCACAAAGGCACACACTAAACATAATGTCAGGTCTACTAGCAGTTAGATATAGTAGTGAACCAATCAAACCTCTATATTTAGTTTGATCAACAGGTTTTCCTTTTTCATCTAAGTCTAGACAACAGTTAGTAGACATGGGTGTAGAGGACTCCTTGCAATTTTGCATATCAAATTTCTTTAACAATTCATTGCAGTATTTAGATTGACTAAGAAAAATGTCATTTCTTAATTGTTTAACCTGGAGACCAAGGAAGAAATTCAATTCTCCCATCATAGACATTTCAAATTCACTTTGCATTTCTTTTACAAACTTATTACACATGGCATTATTAGTGGAACCAAAAATGATATCATCCACATACACCTGCACCAGAATAATGTCAGGTTCAGCATTTCTTAATGAATAGAGTTTTATCAACCTCACCTCGCTTGTACCCTTGATCAATTAGGAAGTTACTTAACCTCTCATACCATTGTCTAGGTGCTTGCTTTAAACCATAAAGGGCCTTTTTCAATTTGTAGACATGGTCAGGATGCTTGTGATCTTCAAACCCAGGAGGTTGAGAAACATATACTTCTTCATTGATGAGTCCATTAAGAAAGGCACTCTTTACATCCATCTGTAGTAATCTGAAACCACTTATACAGGCATAAGCTAATAATAATCTAACAGCTTCAAGTCTAGCTACAGGTGCAAAGGTTTCATCAAAATCGATACCCTCTTGTTGGTTATACCCTTTGGCTACCAACCTAGCTTTATTTCTAGTAATAATGCCGTGTTCATCTAGCTTGTTTTTGAATACCCACTTAGTACCAATTACATTGATATCTTTGATTTTAGGAACTAATTCCCACACTTTATTTCTTTCAAATTGATTAAGCTCATCATGCATGGCACTAACCCAGTATTCATCATTTAATGCTTCTTTAACTGTCTTAGGCTCTATTTGTGAAATGAATGCCATATGATTACAGAATTGGTTAAGAGAATGTCTAGTAGATACTCCCTTATTAATTTGCCCGATGACATTGTCTAGAGAGAGATCTCTTGGGACAATCCACTCTTTAGGAAGCTCTTCCAGAACATCTTCTTCCTGTTCTTCAGTAATTGTTGGTGACTCAGCTTTTGCAGGGTCCACTGATGGATCATCTTCTTCAACAGTACACTGATATGTGTTTCTGGCATGTTTCAACTGATAAGAATTATCAATTAATTCTTCTTCATCTACAGTAATTGTTGTTCTATTCTGCACCACTAGAGGAGACTCATTAAACATAACATGTACTGATTCTTCAACTGATTTCGATCTTAAATTGTAAACTCTATATGCATGGTCGTGAGTTGAGTAACCAAGAAAAATTCCTTTGTCAGATTTTTCATCAAACTTGCCAATATTTTCTTTCCCATTGTTTAAAACAAAACATGTACATCCAAAAAACCTGAAATAGTTTATGTTGGGTTTTCTTCCTTTGTACAGTTCATATGGGGTTTTCTTTAGCATGGATCTAATCAAGACTCTATTCAAAACATGACAAGCAGTGTTTACTGCATCTGCCCAAAAGTATTTAGGTAAAGAATTTTCACACAACATTGTTCTAGCAAGTTCCACAATGGATCTGTTCTTTCTTTCCACAACACCGTTCTGTTGAGGAGTTCTTAGAGCAGAAAAATTGTGTTTTATGCCAAACTTTTCACAAAATGATTCAAACTTTTCATTTACAAATTCTCCACCATTGTCACTTTGAATAGATGTAATGAAATACCCTTTTTCAGTATGTAAAACCTTGGCAAGCTTTTTGAAAGATTTGTAAGAATCAGATTTGGCTTTAAGAAAAATAGTCCAGGTAAATCTGGAAAAGTCATCAACAATTACCATGATATAAAGATTACCACCTAGGCTTTTATTCCTTGAAGGACCAACCAAATCCATGTGAAGCAGTTCCAAAGGTCTAGAAGTTGAAACAATGTTTTTGTTTGAAAAAGATTTTCTAGTTTGTTTGCCTTTCAAACAAGCTTCACAGATTTTGTCTTTCAAGATTTGAAGCTTAGGCAGCCCAGAAACTAAATCGATTAAAATCCAGAATTTAAATCGATTAAAACGAAAATGAATCGATTAAATTTGATACCATAGTGATTGTAGTTGATATAAATTCATTCTAATCGATTAAAACAGTTAAACTCAAATCCTGAGAACATTTTAATCGATTGATTCGCATTTCAATCGATTAAAACTGTACGAACAAATTTATTAATATCTTCTGTAAGTTATTTTAATCGATTAATACTGGTTTATATCAATTAAAACAATCAGTTTAGGAAAAACAGAACCTGATTCGCAGCTCTGAACTTCAAGGGATTCCCAGACTTTGTCCCTGCAAACAAATTAAGCATTTTTCTGGTACCCTTAAGTATTTTGGGTCCTTAGGAGTCAAATTTTCTGTTTAACATGTTTTGGAACCCATCTCTTCCTACCTTGCGGCACAAAATATTTCCTAGCATGACAAAATTTTATAGTATGTCCTTTCTTCATGCAGTAATGACAAGATGAGAAAGGGGATGTAGTTGTTTTTCTAAATGAAAAGAAGTTCAAATACTTTTTAGTTTTTACTCCAATCTTAGGTTTGTACCCGATTCCTGAATGTTCAAAAACACAATTTTGAGATCCAAGAAGTGCATCTAAATTCTCTTTACCTTGAGTAAACTTAGACAAAGTTTTAATCAAGTAATCAACCTTATCTTGCAGAATAATACACTTTTCACACTTCTTATTAGCAGCAACATTATCCGCAGATGCATAGATTATATCTAGATGTTCTAAATCTGTTTTGCTTTCTAATAGTTCATTTTCCAGAACTTTAACTCTATTTTCTAACCAGTTATTTAATCCTTTTAACCGATTATTTGTATGAGATAAATTTCTGGCTTCACTATGCATTTCGTTGAAAGCATTTAGTAATGTGCTGTAATTCATTTCATTCTCTGTAGGAGTTGAACTTACATGTGATGAAGAGGATTCACAGCCAGCCATCAAACACAGGTTCACCTCTTCACTTTCGGATTCAGAGCTGGAAGATGAATCATTGTCTTGCCAGGCTATATAGGCCTTTTTCCCTTTGTATCTTGATTCTTTCTTGTTCTGATTCTTGGTCTTTTCCGGACAATCACTCTTTATGTGACCCTGTTTACCACAAGAATAACAAGTAATATTATTTTGAACAGATTCAGTCTTT
This sequence comes from Sphenostylis stenocarpa, assembly GCA_963425845.1. NCBI lineage: Eukaryota > Viridiplantae > Streptophyta > Magnoliopsida > Fabales > Fabaceae > Sphenostylis > Sphenostylis stenocarpa. The sequence goes on along the minus strand of OY731403.1, from coordinate 60,138,307 downwards.
TTATCATTGTACCTTTTTACTTGGCCAGTTCTGTTCTTTCTTCTAAGAAATTTCCCAAATTTCTTAACCAACAAAGTCAGGTTCTCTGATTCATCTTCTTCAGATCCACTGTTTTCTTCAATCGTCTTGAGAACAATATTTCTGCATTCTCTTGTTCTTTGAACCGATTGATTTCCAACTCATGTTCCCTTAACTTACCAAAAAGTGAAGCGGTAGACATTTCAGTCAAGTCTCTTGATTCTGATATAGTTGTCACCTTTGGTTGCCACGTTCTGTCCAAACACTTTAAGATTTTGATGTTCAACTCTTCTTTGTCAAAAATCTTTCCTAACCCAATTAGATGATTGACTATGTGCGTGAACCTTTTCTGCACATCTGCAATTGTTTCTCCTTGCTGCATTTTAAACAATTCATAGTCCCTGATTAACTCATGCTTTCTTGCCCTTTTCACATCAGATGTTCCTTCATGTGTGACCTCTAAAATTTCCCACATCTCTTTGGCAGAGGCACACTGAGACACCCTGAAAAACTCATCAAGATTTAAAGCAGAGGTAATAATATTTTTTGCAGTATAATCATATTGGACTCTCCTATTTTCTACATCAGTTAATTCAGCCCAATCTTTTTCAACTACTTTACCATCTACTGTATGAGTTGGTTTGTAAGGACCATTAACAATTGTTTCCCAAATGCCTCTATCAAGAGATTCAATAAAGATTTTCATTCTAACCTTCCAGAAAGAATAATTCACACCAGAAAAAAGTGGAGGCCTGTTTATGGAGGCTCCTTCTGAAAAATTCATCTTTCCCTCAGCCATTGGACCGATTTCTTGAGTAGCTTACAAGAACCAGCTCTGATACCAATTGAAAGAATTAATGGTTGAGTTCAAGAGGGGGGGTGAATTGAACTTTAAAACTTTTTCGCAAAACTTACTTTCTTTTGGAAGAATGAGTTATCTTTATTCAATTTTTGCAAAGGTAATTTGGTTTAAACACAGCAAGTTTATAGACAGAAAATAAAAGAGATGAAAGAAGAAATTTAACACACAAATTTATACTGGTTCACTCTAATCCAGAGCTACATCCAGTTCTTGACAAACCTGTCAAGTTCCACTAATTCCAAGTGAAAATTACAACCAGTAGATACTCACCAATCTACCCCAAGAACTATCTTGCAAACCCACAAGATAGAATCTTGAAAACCACCCAGTAACCAAATCCAGTTACTGTACCAAGTGCAGATCACAATCCAACCTGCACAATCACACTTTTACAAAAGAGTATGGAAAGAAAAAACCTGGACTTGAAGTTCTAATTGTCCAGAACAAATTCTAACAACACTTTCTCTCTTTGATTGACCACAATTCTGATCACAACACCTTATGATATGAAAAGATTCTTGAATGCAGAGAAAGTCACGTATATGAAAGTTTCACAGATTGATTTCACAAGTTTTCTCAAGTAGTGTGTTGTATTCTTTTTCAAAAGATAGATCAATTCTGTATATATAGAGTAAAACATAGAATCAGAATGTTTCATCTGTCAAAAACTGTATCAGAGAGTCAAAAGATCGATTAGTTTGAGAGTATAACAGTTTAGAAGAGACTCTGATCGATTAGAACTGAAGTATGATCGATCAGACCGAGTTATGATCGATCAGAATGAAACTATGATCAATCAAAATACATTTCAATCGATTAAAACATCGATTCAATCGATTGATTTCATTTAAAGCTCCATTCAATCGATTGATTCGAGTTTTTAATGGATTGAAACAGCTTTATGAAAAATGACAGCTCTCTGTTTCAATCGATTGAAAATTATTTCAACAGATTGAAATCCTGCAAACACTTAGTTAATAAAATAGCCTCTCTGTTTTAACAGATTAAAAATTATTTCAACAGATTGATTTTCTGAAAAACTCTTAGACTGAAAAAATAGTCTTTCTGTTTCAACAGATTAAAATTCATTTCAACAGATTGATTTTCTGAAAAACTCTTAGACTGAAAAAATAGTCTTTCTGTTTCAACAGATTAAAATTCATTTCAACAGATTGAAAATGCGAAACTTTGATATTGAAAAATTCATTGAGTTATTTTAACTTGTTGATTCCGCGAATCAATCAATTGAAAATACGACTATGTATGACCACTTATTATGTTGAGTGATTTTAATAGATTGAAAATCCTTTTCAACAGATTGAAAAACTTAGTTTGTTCTTTTAATACTTAATTGTTAGTTTTTCATGCAGAAAAATGATTTTCAATGGGATGCAACATTATAAGGCGCTTATCACAAAATATAATGGACTATCAAGAGATTAAGTGCTTAAACTAAAAGCCTAATCATCTACACACGCACAACCTAAGCTATATCTATGTCTTCATCAAATCCACCAAGTGCTTCAAAGACTTCATAAATATTTCTTTTTTATCAATATAATGAGGCATTTGTATAACATTCATATTTTTTTCATTCTTTTCTCCCTCATTATTCTTTCAAAAATTGATAGTAAAATCTAAGCCTAAACAGAACCATAAAAAACAATCATGTCTGTGATGGATGATTCTCTACGGGATTCGAACGCCGAAGGCGAATGGATTGAGTTAGACAGTGAGAAGGGGACCGTCTCCCCAGACATGCAAAGGTTGCTAAAAAATGAAAGCTCGACCTGTACAGCCCGACCAAGAAGAAATCAAGGCCATCGATTTGGGGGCAAAGATACGATAAAAAGGAAATAAATATTGATACCCAAATCAATGATAAACGTCAGGGAAGGTTTGGTACAACTATTAAAGGAGTATGTGGACGCATTCGCATGGTCCTGCCATGCCAAAACTTCAGAACTTAGCATCATAACTCCTCTCCCTACCGACCTAAAATGAATGGTGCAAGTAGGGGCATTTTGAAACTCACCTCCATGGTCACTTCTTAAAACTTTAATTCTTAAGTCTTTCTCATTTTGAATTTGCTTTGCAAACTTTCTAAAGACCTTAAAAGCTTCACTTTTCATTATTAAGAAAAATGTCCAAGTATATCTAGAATAATCATCAACAATCACAAGACCATAATAATTTCCACCAAAGCTTTTTATCCTAGAAGGTCAAAATAAGTCTAAATGTAATAATTCTAGGGGTTTTGAAGTGGAAATAACATTCTTTTATTTAAATGATGATTTTACTTGTTTACCTTTTTTACATGCATCACATAACCTATCTTTTTCAAACTTTAACTTAGGCAAACCAACAACTAAGTCTTTTGATATCAATTTATTTAAATGATGCATATTTATATGAGCTGCTCTCTTATGCCATAACCAAGGGTTCTCTTCCTTAGCAACTAAACATGTTATACTAGAATCATGTATACAATCCAAATCAATCAAGTATATGTTATTATGCCTAATGCCTTTTAATGCTACATTTTCGGAGTCTATCAAATGTATAGTGCAAAATTTACTTTCAAAGATTACCTTAAAACCTTTGTCACATAGTTGACTTATGCTAAGGAGATTATGCTTTAGTCCATCAACAAGAAGCACATCCTTAGTCTCCAAAGTGTTTGCTCCACCTATATTTCCAATTCCAAGAATTTTCCCTTTGTTGTTGTCCCCATAAGTTACATATCCTTGTTCTTTAGCTTTGAAACTCACAAATTTCGTTTTATCACCGGCCATATGCTTTGAGCATCCGCTATCAAGATACCACATAGACTTCTTTGATTTGGAAGTTTCCTACAAAACAAGAACATAGTAAACTTAGGTCCGCATAACTTTTGGGTCCTTGGGGTTAGAGACAAACAAATTATTTAACAATAGGAACCCAAATGTATTTTCCTTTAGGAACACCAAAATGTTTTATTTTACATCTATTTGAAGTGTGACCTTGTTTCATACACTAAAAACATGTTTTAGATGTAGCTTTAGAATAAGATGCATTTCTAACAATAGATGCTCTAGTTCCTTTTTCTACCCATACTCTTTTATTTTTCTTTTTAGGCTTTTTCAAAGGAACTTGATGATTTATACTATTTTGAGCTAAAATAATTTTATCCTTCTTAAAATCATTTATCTCCTTTTCGGCTTTATCTAGAAAATGGTTAAGTATATCTATGTCATATTCATACTCTTAAAAAGATGCACACGCTAAGTTCTTATCATCATTCTCATCTAAACATATAATTTTCGTTTCTAAGGTTTCCCTTTCCTCTAAACATGTGATTTTCGTTTTTAATGAGTCAACCTCCTTTTCGGATCTACTTAAACTATTTTTCACAACTTTATATTCACTTTTCAAGTCCTTAAAGGCACTAAACAATTCATTATATGCATTTTGCAGTTCATCATAATTATTTTCATCATCACTTGAAGATGAGTCGGAATCACTTACCTCAAAGTCAGAAGATATGTTGTCACTTGCCATTAGGCAAATATTGGCTTCAACTTCCGAGTCACTTGATTCCGAACTTGAATCACTGTTGTCCCAAGCAATGTAGGCTTTCTTCTTGAAGAACTTTTTGCCTTTGATTTCTTCGTTTTTCTTGTTTGGACATTCGGTCTTCATATGTCCTGCTTCACCACAACCATAACATTTGATATTAACAAAATAATTTTCCCTTACCTTTCCTTTACCTTTGAAGGGATGTCTTCCTTTGGCTTTCATGAATTTTGTAAACTTCTTTATCATAAGACTCAATTCTTCTTCTTCATTTTCTGAGTCTTCTTCTTCCTTTTTATTCTTACCTTTGGAAATTTTTGTTTTGAAGGCTAAGTTCTTCTTTTGATATTGACCTTCCTCATCATTTAGCATTCCTAGCTCTAGCTCATGCTCTCTCAACTTTCCAAAGAGCGCCGCCATAGACATTGTGGCAAGGTTTTGTGACTCTGAGATGGTCGTCACCTTAGGTTGTCATTTCCTATCCAAAGATTTTAAGATTTTAAAATTCAATTCATCAACGTTAAAGATTTTACCTAATCCGGTGAGATGGTTCACAATATGAGTGAAACGCTTTTGAACGTCAAATATCGTTTTGCCTTGTTGCATCCTGAACATCTCGTATTCTTGGATTAGGGATGAATTAGGGTTAGGAAATTAGGGATTTTTGGAACTTGGAATATTGGGATTAGGGTTTTCGAAAATAGGTTTAATTTGAAGTTAAAAATCAAAATCTGACTGAAATAATCGATTAAATGAAGTGTTAATCGATTATTACAGAGCCAAAATCAACAGAACCCCAAAACTCTCTGTTTTAATCGATTAAGTGCCCTGTTAATCGATTAACTGGGCTGTTAATTGATTAACAGATGTGTTAATCGATTATTACAGTGAACAGATACAGAAAATGGTTTTTCTCACTGTAATAATCGATTATCTGATGATTTAATCGATTAAACCCGAGGCTTGTTAGAAATGTAGGCTGAGATCAAGAGGGGGGGTGAATTGATCTTTGAAAGATTTTTGCAATTAACATATTATCTATTTCAAAGATTAAGTATTCTGACCAATTCTTGAATTACACAACAAGCAATCAAAAATAAGTGCAGTCACAAAATTAAAGAAGAGAAAGGTTTAGAAAGATATCACCAAGGTTTATACTCGGTTCACCCAATCCCGTGGCTACGTCCAGTCTCCAACCAAATTCCAACTGGGTTCCACTAGATTGAATGTTTTACAGATTACAACCTTAATCTCACACTCAATCTACCACAAGAACCACAATTCAAGTTCCCGCACCTAACCTTTCACCAAGAACCAAATTCCAATTCTTGACCTACCCTGCAACCAAATTCCAGCTACAAAAACCAGTGCCCACAATTCCAGGCACCCACAAAACAGTAAAAGAATGTAAAGAAACAAATAGAAGAAACTAAGAACGCTCAAACTAGTTTTATGCAGTTCTGCAATATGTGTTTCTTCTTCAAAAGAATGAAATTTTGCCTCAAGAAAGAACTTTGATGAACTTCACAAAAACAAACGTGATTCTCTCTTGAAAGTAGCACTTTTGATTCCTTGATTGATTACTAAAAGATGTTTTTTCAAAAGGTTAAACAATTATGTTTATATAGAAGATTTTCAAAACTGCTGGTTTAATTAATCTATTAAAATAATCTTTTAATCTGTTAAAAGTCTTGTTTTAATCTGTTAAGACTTCTTTTAATCCATTAAAACGTTCTTGATTATTTTCCAGATTTGTTTTAACTGATACGACAACATTTATATCAATTAAAACTCTTTACAAAAAATCTTCCAATCTGTTTTAATCGATTGTTTCGACTTTCAATCGATTAAAATACTGCAAAACAATTTTATAAACTTTTCCAAGTGATTTTAACTGATAAAAATATGTTTTAATCGATTGAAATGTTTAGTACAAATTTTCCAAGTTGTTTTAATCGATTGAAACGCGGTTTTAATCAATTAAAATAATTCTGATCGGTCATAACTCAATTCTGATCGATCATATCTAGTTCTGATCAGTCATAAAGGCATTCTGATCGGTCATCTGATATACCAAGTGGTTTTAATCGATTATTTCGAAGTTATATCGATTAAAATACTGCAAAAACACTTCCCTGAACATTTTAAGTGATTTTAATCGGTTATTTCAAACCGTATCAGCTTAAAATACTCGATGTAAGGTTTTCAAAACTTCCTTTAATGAAAACAATCGGTTATTTCGAAATTATATCAGCTTAAAAGCCTCGTTATAGAAGTGTGAAGAACATTTTAGTTGATAAATTTCATATACTATTAGTTAAAATAGTTGATTAAAAAACCTTTTGTTAAAATGCTTTGTTTTTAACCGTTAAAACATTTTTTAGAGGCAATTGCAAAATCTTTTAAGTGAAGAAACCTCATGCAAGCAAAAAGATAAAAATGATTATACCTAAGCAGGAGTCAGACACACTAATCCCTCTACTCTTTTATCCAAGTGACCTTTGACTGCCACAAAGTTGTCTTTGACTTTATTTTTTACTTCATCAAATCAACAAGATCTTTGCCAAAGTAATTCAATAAGATCTTCATTTCATTCAAGGCTTTCTGATAAATATGAGTTTTTGAAGCTTCTAAAGAGTAGACTATGTACCAGCTATCTTAGACTCTAATATTATAGACTCAAACTCATCAAAACAGAGTTATTACACAACAATACAAGTCTTCAACTCTCTAAGTTCTTTGTTCTTGAATCATCATCAAAATCAACAAGCTTCTTGTCCATGTAAGTTCAACATCAAGTCCTTGTATGTTCAACATGATCCTAATAAATGACAAGTACCACTAGTTCTTTTTCTATCTACTTTACGACTTCCATAATCAGCATTAGAATAACCTAATAAACTAGGAGAAGCTTCAAATGGGTACCATAAACCAAATCCTGTAGTTCCTTTTAAATATTTTAATATTCTTTTTACTGCAGTTAGATGAGATTCTTTTGGACATGCTTGAAATCTAGCACACACACATACAGTTAATATATAATAGTGAACCTATCATACCTCTATACATAGATTGATTTATTTCCAAACCTGATTCATCCTTATCTAGATAGCAGGACTTTCCCATTGGACTCTGTGCAGCTTTTGTAGAATCCATTTCAAATTTCTTGAGAATCTCTTTGGAGTATTTGGCTTGTGACACAAAAGTGCCATCTTTAAGTTGCTTAATTTGAAGTCCAATAAAGAAGGTTAATTCTGCCATCATTGACATTTCAAATTCACCCTGCATTATCTTAGCAAATCCTTCACACAAGGAATTATCAGTTGATCCAAAGATAATATCATCAACATATACTTGAACTAACAAAATATGTTCTTTTACTTTCTTAATAAATAAAGTGGAATCAATTTGTCCTCTAGAAAAATCATTTGAAATTAGGAAATTACTTAACCTTTCATACCATGACCTAGGAGCTTGTTTCAAACCATAAAGAGCTTTCTTTAATTTAAAAAAATATGATGAGGATATTTAAAATCTTCAAATCCAGGGGGTTGTTCCACATATACTTCCTCTTTGATAAGCCCATTTAAAAATGTACTTTTAACATCCATTTGATATAGTTTAAATTTCATCAATGAAGCATAAGCAAGAAGTAGGCGTATAACCTCTAACCTGGAAACAGGAGCATAGGTTTTATCATAATCAATACCTTCCTCTTGACAGTATCCTTTGGAAAAAAGTATGGCTTTGTTCTTTGTTATATTTCCATCTTCATCAAGTTTGTTTCTAAATACCCATTTCGTTCCAATAACTTGATGGGATTCTTTTCTTGGAATTAATTCCCATACTTGATTTCTTTCAAATTGATTGAGTTCTTCTTGCATTGCAATGCACCATTGGTCATCTTTGAGTGCTTCCTCAACACTTTTGGGTTCAATGTGTGAAACAAAAGCTACAGACATACATAAATTTGTCATATTTCTAGTTCTTACCCCTTTTGAAATATCACCAATTATATTGTCCATTGAAAGTCCTCTTGGTGGTTGCCAATTCAATTGGTTGAGAAGACTCATTTTCATTCAAGTACATTGCTTCTAGAGCTTCTCTTATGTATTCATCATCACCTGCATATTCTTTATTTGACTCAACAGGATTTCCCTCAAGGTCTACAATTTCATCAAAAGTAATATGTATAGATTCTTCAATATTCAAGGTTCTTCTATTGAATACTCTATATACTTTGCTAGATAGTGAATATCCTAAGAAGATAGCCTCATCGGCTTTTGAGTCAAATTTTCCTAAGTTATCTTTTCCATTATTTAAGACAAAGCATTTACAACCAAACTTTTTTAAATGTGAAACATTAGGCTTCCTTCCATTTAATATTTCATAAGGAGTTAATTTTATGATGGGCCTAATAAGCATTCTATTCAATACATAACATGTAGTACTTACAGCATTAGCCCAAAAGTATTTAGGAACATTTGATTCATTTAATATGGTTCTAGCAAGCTCCTCTAGTGACCTATTTTTTCTTTCTACTACACCATTTTGTTAGGGAGTTCTAGGTGCAGAAAAATTATGCAAAATTCCATTTTCTTCACAATAATTGTCAAAAGATTCATTTTGGAATTCACCACCATGGTCACTCCTTAACACTTTAATTCTTAAATCTTTCTCATTTTGAATTTGTTTGGCAAACTTCCTAAAGACATTAAAAGCCTCACTTTTCAATTTTAGGAAAAATGTCCAAGTAAATCTAGAAAAATCATCAACAATTACAAGGGCATAGTAATTTCCACCAAACCTTTTTATCCTAGATGGACCAAATAAATCTAAGTGTAAAAGTTCTGAAGGTTTTGATGTGGAAATAACATTCTTAGATTTAAAAGATTATTTTACTTGCTTACCTTTTTGACATGCATCACATAATCTATCTTTTTCAAATTTTAGCTCAGGCAAACCAATAACTAAGTCATTAGATATTAATTTGTTTAATTGATGCATATTTATATGAGCCGCTCTCTTATGCTGTAACCATGAATTTTCTTCTTTAGCAACTACGCATGTTATATTAGCATTAGATACACAATCCAAGTCAATCAAATAAATATTGTTATGCCTAATATCTTTTAATGCTATATTTTCATAATCCTTTAAATGAATGGTGCAAAACTTACCTTCAAAAATTACCTTAAATCCTTTATCACAAAGTTGACTTATACTTAGGAGATTGTGCTTTAGCCCATCAACAAGGAGCACATCCTTTATCTCCAAAGTATTTGCACCACAAATATTTCTGGTTCCAAGGATTCTTCCTTTATTGTTGTCCCCATAGGTTACATATCCTTGTTCCTTTACTTTGAAACTCATAAATTTCTTTTTATCTCCAGTCATATGTCTTGAACACCCACTTTCAAGATATCACATAGACTTCTTGGATTTGGAAATTTCCTACAAAACAAGAATATAATAATCTTAGGTCCCCATAACTTTTGGGTCCTTGGGTTTAGAGACAGACAAATCATTTATCTATGGGAACTCAAACATATTTTCCCATTGGAAAGCCAATAATGCTTAATTTTACACCTATTAGATGTATGTCCATGTTTCATATAATAGAAGCATGCATTAGATTTAATTCTTGAAAAAGATATAACTTTATTTTGAGAAGATTTAGATCCTTTTTCAACCCATACTCTTCGGGTTCTATTTTTAGGCTCTTTTAATGGAACATGACATTTTACTTGAGTTTGTACATTAACTCCATCCTTGTAACACTCACTTAATTCTTTCTTTGCTTTTTCAAGTAAGTATCTAAGTATGTCCATTTTATATTCATATTCTTTACATGATGCACATTCTATTTGTTTATTTCCTTTATCCTCTAAAGTCATTATTTTTTATTTTAAAGATTCTACTTCTTTTTTCGATTTATTCAAATTCTTTTTCAAAGATTTATATTCAGTTTTCAAATCTTTAAAAGCAGTAAATAGTCCTTAATATGCATTATGCAAATAATCATAGTAATTCTCATCATCATTTGAAGAACAGTCGGAATCACTTACCTCACAATTGGAAGAAATACTATCATTTTCCATCAAGCAAAGATTTGCTTCACCTCCGAATCACTTGACTCCGAACTTGAGTCACTATCATCCCAAGCTATATAAGCTTTCTTTTTAAAGAATTTATTTCCTTTATGATCATCACTTTTCTTTTTGGGACAATCAGATTCCACATGCCCTGTTTCACCACAATCATAACATTTAAAACTTAAAGAAGAACTTTCTTTTACCTTTTCCTTACCTTTGAAAGGTTGCTTCCCTTTAACTTTCATGAAATTTGTAAATTTTTTTATCATAAGGCTCAAATTTTCATCCTCTTCACTATCAGAACTTTCTTCTTCCTTCTTTTTATTGATTTTAGAAACTTCAGTTTTGAAAGCTAGGTTTCTCTTTTGATGTTGGCCTTCTTCATCTTTAGTCTTCCAAGTTCAAGTTCATGCTCTCTCAACTTTCCAAAGAGAGCCATCATAGTCATAGTGGCAAGAGTTTGTGACTCCGTAATGGCAGTCACCTTTGGTAATTAGTTCCTGTCCAAAGATTTAAGAATTATCACATTGAATTCATCAGTGTCAAAAGTCTTACCAAGCCCTGTGAGATGGTTCACAATATGTGTGAAACGCTTTTGGACGTCAAAAATTGATTCTCCCATTTGCATTCTGATCATTTCATATTCTTGTCTCAAAGAACTTTTCCGTGTTCTTTTTACATCATTGGTTTCTTCATGTGTTACTCTTAGAATTTCCCACATCTCTTGAGCACTCTTGCAAACGGATATCCTGTAAAACTCATCAAGGGTTAAAGCAGACGAAATTATATTCCTAGCCCTAACATCATATTGGACTTTCCTATTTTCTTCAGTCGTCCATCTAGAAAATGGTTTTGGTTCTTCTATATAATGTACAATAACTTTGGGAATAAAAGGACCATTTACAATGGCATCCCATACACCCCTATCAATAGACTCCAAAAATATTTGCATTCTTACTTTCCAAAAAGGATAATTTTTCCCCGCAAAAAGTGGGGGTTTGTTGATAGAAGCACCCTCGGAAAAAGTTTGGTTTTGTCCGGCCATTTTCAAAATTTTAATGACTATCAAAGCAAGCTCTGATACCACTTGTTAGAACTTGCACATAGCGGAATTTTTGCAGTTGCGGACAAGACTAAAAGACCAAGAGGGGGGTGAATTGGTTTAGTTATAAAAATTAGGGTTTTTAAAATTTTTCCCAAATTTCACCGATTAAAATACTTGTAATGTAAATAGAGAAAGGATGAGAAGATTACACAAGTATTTTATATTGTTTCGGATCAAAAGACCATACGTCCAGTTGCTAATCACTCTAAAAGAGGATTAACGCTGTCACTATAATCACAGTTCAAACAGATTACAAATACAAAGATAAAGATTAGAAAACACCTCTCTAAAGTCACACGAGAGATGAGCGCCTCCTTTGAATCCACAAAGGATGAACAACAACTTTTCCTAGAGACGGCATAACACACAATCCACCAAGAGTCCCACTCAGTGATTCTTATCGCTTATAGCCCACACTAGGTTTCAAAATCCCTTTTTTCTTCCCTACAGAAAGTTCTCTAGCAATCACAACTCTTAACATTTTGTATGAAAAAGGTTTCTTATTTTGCAGAGAGCCTCAGAGAACCTTAAGTGGAGAGAATAGGGTCTAGGAAATAAAGGTTTTCGAAACTTGAAGCATTGGAAAAAGATTTCTCGAAAATTGATCCAAATTTGAAATTTAAAACTCATAACAGACCTAAATAATCGATTATCTTAAGTGATAATCAATTATTACATAACCATTTTCGCAGAGGAGTAAAACAGAACCAGGATAATCGATTATTCTAGCAAGGTTTTCAGAAAATAGGTTTCAAAGCATGATAATCGATTATCCTGAGTGATAATCGATTATTACAAAATGGTTTTAATAAAAATGAACTTTCAGAGGATGAACTATGTGTTGACTATCTTGGACTCTAATTTTATAGACTCAAAAGTATAAAACTGAGTTATTACAAGTAAATACAAATGCTTATAAGTCTTCAAGACTTCAAGTCCTTTGCTCTAGAATCATCATCAAAATCTTCACGCATAACCCAATTAATAAAAATTCACTAATAAAAGAAAGTTAAGCCCAAAACACTAATTAAAATAAGTTTAGAAAGGGAAGAAAATATGGGAATATAATGACTCATCACTCATGCATATCAATAAAATTCTCTTTCATTTCTTTTCTCTTGACCAATTTATGGAAATGCCTCTTTATTGATAAATCATAAATATGTGCAAAGTCTTTTTGTCAAGATCAAATCATGCATCTGAAACAGGGAAGCATTCGAAAAGAAAAAATGAAAAAAAAAAGAATAATGCCTGCTAGGAGATTCTTAGGCAAAAATTAGGGCTGCCTACTAGATCGAAAACTCCAAAAGGGCGGTCTAGGCAAAAGTTAAGGTACTCATAAAAAAGGAAAAAAAGCTCGCTAAGATATCCTAGGCAAAAATTAAGGAAGTCTGCTAGATCGAAAACTCCAAAAGGGCGGTCTAGGCAAAAGTTAGGGATAAACAAAAAATATGAATAAAAAAAGAGCCCATCAGCATAATCATGAAAGTCCAGTAGGGGAATGCCGGTCTCTTTTCTAGATGCATCAATTAAAAGAATAGATTGCATTTAAGACATCCACACACAAGTAGTCGCATAAAATGACTCTGTCAAAAAAAATGAAAAATAAAAATCGCTTTAGATAAATAACAAAAAACAAGAATCATGCATATAAGGAGACTAGGCTCCACGTTTGTGATTGAAAACAGCATCGCCGAGACCGAGTCTCCAAATAATGCTCCCTCTAGAGAAAACAGGAGCAACTTATCACTAAGCAACTCAGAGAGAAATAAGAGCTTCAGCCATCATCCTTCTACCCAATAAAAAGGGCACAAACATCAACAAAGAAAAGCCAACAGAAAGGCTCAATCATCCCCAGAAGGATCTTTGCCTACTCCAGAGGCAAAATATAAAAATATATTACCCTAAGGCTCAGCATCGTCGCCAAATGAGTCAGTAAGCACATTCAACCAAGTCTCTACCACATTCCCCAATGGAGAACAAAGGTTTCACCAAAGCCATTGACCAAAAAGTCAAGAAGTAAAACCTCCATGCCCTCGAGGGCTCAACAAAAGAAATAAAAAAGAACAGAAAACCCTTCATCCCTAGTAGATACCCAAAAAGAAAAAAGGCCATGACAAAGGAAGGCCAATAAATCCCCAAGTGGGTCATACAAAAGAAAGAAAAATAAAGCAATCAAATCAAGGAATAAGAAATTCCATTCCCCTAGAGGGCAATCAAAATCAAATCCCCAGGAAGCCAGCTAATTCCCTAGTGGATCACCAAAAAGAAAAATATATCCCTAGTGAGTCTACTGCAAAGGCAATCTTCAGACTCATATCCTTGGAGAGTCATTTGCCTATGCTTAGGAAAAACCTGTCAAGCAAGAGCCGACATCCTCAAAGGGAATATCAGCCTGTTCAGAGGCAAAGTAATGCAACCAAATGCCTTCATTTCCAATGAAACATCTGCCTACTCAGAGGCATTATCAAAATTAACAAATCCCCAGTAGATTCCTGCCTACCTCAGAGGCAATTATCAAGAATCCCCAGCAACCAACAAGATGGATGGCTACCAAAAAAGCCAAAAATCGCCAGTGACCAACAAGCTGGAAAGCTATTGAAAAATCCCAAAATCAAAGAATCCCCAACAATCAACAAGCTAGACGGCTATGGAAAAAGCCCAAAATCAAATAATCCCTCACAAACAAACAAGCTGGATATCTATTGGAAAAACCCAAAAAGAATCAAGAATCTCCAACAATCAACAAGTTGGATGGCTAGCAAAAAGCAAAAAAAAAAAAAACAAAGAATCCTCGGCACACCGGATGACTACACAGAAAAAATCAAAAAAATATATTCTCAAGCAACAACCACTCCCCATGGAGTCAACACGTGACCAAGATCAGTAAGCCACTATCACAATAGTTCAGTACGCGTCCTGCAAAAGAAGACTCAGACTAGATGGGGGTCTGTACTCATCAACCACAGGATCAGCTACCACACCAAAGGAACATCCTGAGGAGGATCAGCTATCGCACCAAAGGAGCATCCTGAGAACAAGTCTTGCAAAAGAGGACTCCGACCAGATGGGGGTTTGTACTCATCAACCACAGGATCAGCTACCACATCAAAGGAGCATCCTTAGGAGGATCAACTACCGCACCAAAGGAGCATCCTGAGAACGAGTCCTGCAAAAGAGGACTCAGACCAAATAGGGGTCTATACTCATCAACCATAGGATCAGCTACCGCACCAAAGGAGCATCCTAAGGAGGATCATCTACCACACCAAAGGAGCATTCTAAGAACGAATCCTGCAAAAGAGGACTCAGACTAGATGGGGGTCTGTACTCATCTACCAAAAGCTACCGCACCAAAGGAGCATCCTGAGAACGAGTCCTGCAAAAGAGGACTCAGACCAGATGGGGGTCTGTACTCATCAACCACGGGATCAGCTACCGCACCAAAGGAGAATCCTAAGGAGGATCAACTACCGCACGAAAGGATCATCTTGAGAACGAGTCCTGCAAAAGAGAACTCAGACCAGATGGGGGCTATACTCATCAACCACCACACCAAAGGAGCATCCTGAGAACAAGTCTTGCAAAAGAGGACACAAACCAAATGGGGGTCTATACTCATTAACCATAGGATCAGCTACCGCACCAAAGGAGCATCCTAAGGAGGATCAGCTATCGCACGAAAGGAATATCTTGAGAATGAGTCCTGCAAAAGAGGACTCAGATCAGATAGGGGTCTATACTCATCAACCACAGGATCAGAGAGAACATCTGATGAACGAGTCTTACAAAAGGGGACTCAAACCAGGTGGGGATTCGTACTCATCATCACAAGGTCAAAGAGAACACCTTGTGATCAACCTTGAAGAAGATACCCACATTTATCATTTGGAGGATCGACTACTGCACCAAATAAGCATCTGAAGGACGACCGGGTAAGAGGGTTAACTCCTTCACCCGCCAACCCATCTTGCAGCACATTCACCAACGGTCAGTCAGTCAAGTGAAGGGGAGGCAGCTGTAGACCCCAAATGTTGCCCGACCATACAAAAAGATCAGAAATCCTCTATTTTGAAGATGCACAAGGCTTCATAGGGCCCTTTGTAGTGTTCACGAAGCTCCATTTAAGAAAATGAAGGTGTTTTTAGAAAATAAAAATTAGAAATTTTGTCAAAGGAGTCAGGACGACCATCCCAAATTCCAGACGATCGTCCCACCTGTTTGGCTAGCTCATGACGGTCATCCCGAATCTTGGATGGTCGTCCCACCTTCCTTAGTGCTCTTGGACGACCGTCCCAAATTCCAGACAACCATCCCACCATCTTTTATAGATTGGGACAACCATCCCGGCCTCCTAGGTGAACGAGCCTATATATAGGATGTCATTTCTCCCATTTTCACACACCTTCTCACACTCTCATATTTTGAGACACTTCTGGGCATTTTTGCACTATTCCAAAGGTCCGAGTAGTCTTTTCGATAGTCTATTTGGGATAAATAGGTTAAGGAAG